>JANZLQ010000001.1:53838104-53853906 GCA_026212715.1 Elanus axillaris | reverse complement strand
GAGGAGGGAGAGAATTTGGGAGTGAAGCTGTGCCTGGGAAGAAGGGAGGGGTGGGGGGAAGGTGTTTTAAGATTTAGTTTTATTTCTTATTACACTTCTCTGGTTTGGTTGGCAATAAATTAAGTTAATTTTCCCAAGTCGAGTCTGTTTTGCCTGTGACGGTAGTTGGTGGAGTGATCTCTCCCTGTCCTTATCTTGACTCACGAGCCTTTTGTTGTCTTTTCTCCCCCCTGTCCCGCTGAGGAGGGGGAGTGATTGAACGGCTTTGGTGGGCACCTGGCGTCCAGCCAGGGTCAACCCACCACACTGCCCTTATATGCTATCTGGGTTATGGAATTTCTCACAAACCATAAAGGTTAGCGTACTCATAATTCTTTGTAATGTTAGAGGTTAAGAGTAGCAAAGTATAAAGTTGTACCGATATGGAGATATTGGCTATGCCCACAGCGTGTTCATAAGTTTGCAATACGACCTTGGGCTTGGACGCCATTGCCACATGCTAAAAAGTATGTTTTATAATTTATCGAAAACATACTGGATTTCTCTGGAAACAATTTTGGGATAGCTGTTTTAACCAGTTTGGAAATGTAGCCTTGTTTTTACTTACTGATTACCTTGAGATCTTGCCACTCTACTGGACTAACTACAATAATTTTTTATCTTGCAAAGACTGAGAAGTCTACAGTCAGGTTGCTTGCAGGTTTGCAACAAAACCATAACCAATTATTCCAAGCCATCTTAAATGTTTTCAAAGAAGCAGTTATCCAAAGAAAGTCAAACTACGTAGGAATAACTTGTGATTGTGACAGTAATTTAAATAAATTTTTAAATGAAAAATGTAAATAAGAGGAACTTTATGTATGGGCATGCACGGAAATGCTTGCAAACATTTCTGCTGGTATTGCTTGCCTGTAGAGGACCCAGTAAATGTATAATTTAATACATAAGACCAGTTACATCTGCTGGTAGCAAAATTAACATAGCTTATTTTGGGTTTCAGGGAAGACAGAATTCCTCATGTAAGCTGTTTCAGAATAGATATGGTTTAGTACAGGGCTATTATACCCTTTTTTCATCTAGGTCATAGCAAGTTAGAATTCTGTTTCATGTTTCCCTTCAGATGAAGCTCCCTGCGCCTGCAACATAATGGGCTTTGACAGGAATCAAAGTAGGCAGAAAGAAAGGTAATTTTTATTCCCCAAAAGTCCAGTTTTATCCCAGTGGAGCTTTTCTGGTTTTAAGGCAGCTAACACAATAAAAGAATTACATTCTGTCAACTTGTTTTAGCCAACTAGAAATTCACACTCCTCTGCTGGGTTTCCCTTTGGGGTCATTTTCAAGACTGAGTGGGGAAGCAACGGATGATGCCAACACACTTTTGCCCTAGAACAAATAGGAAGATCAGTTCATGGTAACTGATGTGGCCTTGCCAATCTACCAACTGCCATTTTTACCTGACATGCCACTCCTACAATTCACAGAAGCTCTGTCCTAGATATTAAATCTCACTACTGGGTCATCGACTTTCTGGAGGCTTTCAAACATTTGCCCACATTAAGATCCTTGCAACTTCTTTGGCTGAAATATATTTTGGTGTACTGACATTCAGTGTGTTCAGAACTGATATTCAAGTAGATCAAGCTTTTGTCCCGGATTTAACTATGGCAAATCTTTCAGCAACGCAAACTTCAATTTTATTACTAATACACACTGAAAAGTGTTCCCGTTGCATAGAAACTCGAAATCGGTTTCTTTTGATCACATCTCCTCCATTCAGCGATCATTTGCTTGCATGGTCTTAGCGTTCTACCCCTCAACTTTATCTTTCTATGTACGTAACTCTCTCCAATGAATTACAGTTTGTTTCATTAGCGGAAGAAGGACTCAGCCTGTGGCTTTTAATTGTTTTGAGACCGACTATCAGTGATCTTGACTAGAGTGAGGATTGTTCGCCACTGACATTTCTTTCAGAGCTAGATGTGAATTTGCAATGAGCTAATTTCAAGAGCTATCCTACCTCAGTAAATCTTTTAAGTATTGAGTGGGAACTGAACAAGATTTAAGCATAAAATAAAGAACTATCGTAATCAGGTCAGAGCCCACACCCCTCTCACTCACGACACTCATTATAATGTCTTTTTCTTTTGTAGCTTGTACTGTTATTTCTAAATGAAGTTAACAGAATTCTCAAACCATACAAAATCTGCAAACATAACTCAATGTTTTATGTCCTTCCCTGTATCCACCTAAGAACAAATCTAAAAAACAATAAAAATGTTCTTGCAAAACATTGTTTAACTTCTCTTTTTTTCCAGAGGCTCAATTTCTGTTGTGGTTTAACCCCAGCCAGCAACTAAGCACCACGCAGCTGCTCGCTCACTCCCCCCCACCCAGTGGGATGGGGGAGAGAATTGGAAGGAAAAAGGTAAAACTCGTGGGTTGAGATAAGAACAGTTTAATAGGACAGAAAGGAAGAAAATAATAATGATAATAATAACAATAATAAAATGACTGGAACGTGCAAAACAAGCGATGCACAGTGCAATCACTCACCACTTGCTGACTGATGCCCCGTTAGTTCCTGAGTGGCGATCCCCCCCCAGCCCCACTCCCCCCAGTTTATACACCGGGCATGATGTCCCGTGGTCTGGAATACCCCGCTGCCCAGTTTGGGTCAGCTGCCCGGGCTGTGTCCTGGGCCAACCTGTTGTGCCCCTCTGGCCTTCCCGCTGGCTGGGCAGGAGAAGCTGGAAAATCCTTGACTTGGTACAAACACTACTTAGCAACAACTGAAAATACCAGAGTGTTATCCACATTCTTCTCATACTAAATCCAAACCACAACACTACACCAGCTACTAGAAAGAAAATTAACCCTATCCCAGCCAAGATCAGGACAATTTCAAACCACAGAAGCCATAAGAAATGTACTTGCCAACCTACTGGCTACTAGCATCTCACTTCTTCCTCACCATCATAGCACATTCAAAATCCCACTTGGAGTGCATTTGATTGTGGTGGTGTGATTGACCTACTTGCTTATGAGTACCACTAAACAGCATCTTTCGAGCATGTGATTTTTCTTCCATTTTTTGCCTTGATTAAATACAGAATTTCAAAATAGTTTTGGAAACAAATGTATACAAATTAGTAATTGCTTAATGCAGCGTGAAAAGCTTGAAATGAGATTAAACTGACACCATCCTGTACCTATGGATGTGTTGCACTGCATTCACCAAATAGGACCTCAATTTTGTTTTGCAGAAACCTTGTGACTGACTATAAAAGTAGATTAGGTGCTACAGCGTATATTTATTTTTTTATGTAGATATGCACATTTCTGCTGAGCTTTTGAAGTAACGTGCTAATGCAAGGTACAAGGTCCTATGCAAACCTTACAGAATAATTTACTGACTTATCAAACTAGCTGAATCACTTTTCAACAAGAATGTAAATGGTTTTCACCTTTTTGGAGCAAAGGCTTAAAAAGAAAAAAAAGAAAAAAAAAGGCTGCGTAGGAGAAAACACTCTGAATGTGAAAAAGGCAGACACTTTAAAGCACATCTGAATCAAAACAACAGACCATTACCGGAGTTATTATAATTAAATACTGACTAATTTATAATTCTGGTGTAATGTATCGCTTGTTACATGTAAGCAGTGGTATAGATATATTAAAGCAAGAGCTGTAGTAGCCGAGAATAAGAGTGAGTTCTATGGCTACATGAAGTTACAGCAACAGTCACTTTGACATTGCGACCCACATCCCATTTTAACATCTCTCAAGACTAGAGCTGTGCTTGTGGTCCGGATGCTAGCAGTGCAGATGTGCGACATATTGAGTTAGGACTTACCCACAGGAACAAGTTCTTGGAGCTAAAAAAGATCCTGCTTGTTTTCCAAGATACGTGCACCCTAGCAGAGAACCCAGTCTTGCACAACAGTAAATATTAGGTGATGTAATTTAAGCTTCTTCCCTTCCCATGTAAGCCAAATTAACCTCAGGTGTGCTATGGGGAAGGAGCACTTACGGGTAATTAGGGTTGCTCAGCTGATAGGCAGTTAAATTCCAGTACCTGAGCTTCCATCTTCTTCCAGGTGTCCTTAGGGTGTATCCCCATGGTACCCCAGACTGGGCTGCGCTAGCATTGGCGGAGTCCTTTCCTCCTGCCTAGCCACAGGCCTGTTCGAAGGCACTAGTACTTGTGCAACCTACTGATGTTCTGGTTCAAGGACCAGATCTGGCCATAAGCTTTTTACCATTTACTCTCTTAACTGACTCTCCTTAGGCTGGTTCCATGGGCAGCTGAACTCATCTAGTGGCCCATGACTATCAAAAGGCCATCTCACTGCCTTTTCCCTCTGCCTGTCCTTGCTCATCCCTCTTCCTGCTTTTCCTTAGCTCCTGACTCTCTACTTGTGGATATTCAGAGACTGTACCCTTCCTTTACACTGATTCTCCTCTGTGATTCTTATGCGTGTGGATTTATGTTGCTAAACTGCTGAAAAAACCCTGTGTTGGCAGGGGTGGGATTGTTTTGTGTCACTTTAACTGAAGCCCAAACAAAGTCACAGTAGAAGGTAAGGGCAAGAGTAAATAGACAGGAGTTGGGCAGAAGATGGGGACTGAATGGTGTCTCCCTTTTTTCCTCTGTACTTATCTATTATATCAGCTTAAGTGTCTAATAGAAACACAGCCTTAAACTCATTTCTGCATTTAAGGCAATAGTTCAAAGGGATCAGAGACTAAGTAGTATTGCACTTAATGACAAATTAGATAAAGTATCAGCCAGGTTGTAATAAAATGGACGGATATCTTAAAACAAAGATATTGTAGAACTAACTAGGCCAAAAGGTTTAGAATGGAATAGACTATTTCAGTTGGAAGGGACCCACAACGATCAACTCATCCAACGGCCCGACCTCTTCAGGGCTGACCAAAAGCTAAGTAAAGCACGTTGTTAAGGGCATCGTCCAAATGCCCCTTAAGTGCTGACGGGCTTGGGGCATCAACGGCCTCTCCAGGAAGCCTGTTCCAGGGTTTGACCACCCTCTCGGAACAGAAATGCTTCCTACTGTCCAGGCTGAACCTCCCTGGTGCGGCTTTGAACCGTTCCCAGGCGTCCTGTCCCCGGATCCCAGGGAGAAGAGCTCGGCAGCTCCCCCTCCACGTCCCCTCCTCGGGAAGCTGCAGAGCGCGATGTGGTCGCCCCTCGGCCTCCTTCTCGCCGAACCAGACGAGCCCGGTGTCCTCAGCCGCTCCTCACGGGACAGGCCTTCCAGCCCTGCCTCCGGCTTGCTTGCCCTCCTCTGGGCACGTTCAAGGACCTTCGCGTCCTTCTGAAGCGTCGGGCCCGGAACCGCTCGCTGCCCTCGCGGCGAGGCCGCACCAGTGCTGACTGCAGCGGGACCATCCCCTCTCTTGGTCCGGCCGTGTTGGGTGTGCCCCAGGACGCAGTTTGCCCCCTTGCCTGCCAAGAGACACTGCTGGCTCCTACTGAGCTGCTGCCGACCAGCGCGCCCAGCTTGCGTAAGGCCCCTGTGCGTTGCTTTGGAAGCACAGCATAGCCATTCATGCTGGACCACGGAGTAAATGAAGAACCAAATGCAACTACTCGGAATCTGGGGAAACGTGCCATTTAGGCTAGACAGAGGAACGCTGGTTCGTTCTTAAATAATGTCGAGTCATCAAACCCACAAACTCTGACTTGGATCTACAAAGGGAGTTAGGTATACAAGACAAGAATTGCATCTTTTTGTGGTCAACTGACCCCTTGCCTAGGAGAGGTAACGATCAAGTCCAGCCTCCTTCTGGGGAAACTCTCTCATTCCTTTTAGGAGAAGTCCCTACATGACGCTATTGGCTAGGCTGTGCATACGAGAAAGTAAGGAGGCTGCGTCCTGTCATTGGAAGCTGTCATGCAGAAAAAGGTCAAAAATAATTCAATATCCATGAGACCAGGAAATAAGATTATCTCTTTTAAAACATTATTGCCTTTACCACTAATAACCAGACGTATTCACTAATGCATAATTGGTTTGTGTTCACAGAAACAAATTATTCTTCTGGATGAAAAGAAGACTTCTACAAGTAGATTTTCACATCCAAGACATTATTTAAAAAATTAGGATATATTGGGAGTGAGGGTAAATGCATTTATGAAGGCCTCATCCAAAATCCAATTAGAAAAATTGTTTCTTGCAAAGACATGTTTTTCTTTTGCGGATGTATTATATTTTCTTCCCTTTCTAAGAATTACAGTTTGGTACTGCATATACTTCTCATGCCTTATTGACGCTTCATATGTGGTCCATCAGGCCTTAGTCAACGCCTTAGTGGTACTTTCTTATCTATTATCTGTACCATGAAGCACCCATAAGCTGTAATGACCCCTTGGATCTTTTTTGAAATAGCTGCTGTTCGAATGCAGAAAGAAAAAAAAAAAAAAGATGGTCTCAGCAAAAGGTCATCATGTATTTAAAGACTGAATCCTAATCCATATGTACAGGAGACCAATGTAAAGATGGTTAAGATGCAAGTGCTTGAAGATTTCTAAATGCAAGATTCTCTTTCTCAGGTTATCCTGGGAAATAAATTGCTTGTGTACATTGGCAGTTCAGCAGATGGCACCCTTTCCTCTGAGTAACTTAAGTACAAAGGTCCTGTACTGTAACCGGGGACAGTGTCCTTCTACAGGTGATAGGCTATCTGTTTCTTAGTTTGGATACAAAATCAAGATCCTCAGCATCTGTAATTAAGTATTCTAGATCATTATTTGCAAGAGCTAAAATACTGACACTTGTGTACGCCTTATATCCTCATTTGGGAAGCGTGAGACTCTGTCTTTCTTTTTGCAGTTTCAGATTTAACACTATTCCTCTTTGTTTTAAATGGTCTGAAAGTCTGCTGTATATTGTCAAATAGATGTTGCGTTCCACTTCAAGAATGGATTCGGTTAGCACTGAGTGACAGGATCCCTATATACAGTCCGTAACTTGGCTTGTTATGTTGCAATTATAAAATATTCAGAGTCTTCAGGAAGAAAATTGCTAAATATCTGTAAAGTCAATACTGGTGTAATAGAGATACCGCAAAGCCTGGGTAAATAAAATTCATTTAGTTTTTAATTGAATTTTCGGGTATAAAAATAAGAATATAGCCAGAAACAAATACGGAGAGTTCTAAACCAACAGGCTGTCAACTGCATAAATCCATTGGAAATTTTTAAGTTTAAGACCGCTAGGTGGGGTTGTAAACAATATTGTATTGGTGATACTGGTTAGATTTGTTAGGATTTCACTGAAACTATACACTGCCAAAAATATAATCTCCAGGAAAGAAAGAAAGCAATGGTACACTAACAAAACAGCAATAATCCTTGCATAATAATTTATTTACCTTAAAATACCAAATCCCATGTGTAGGTAGAAAAAGGTTTCTAACCCATACTCCAGGCTCAGTGAGTCTATTGTGTAATCACACAACGTGATGTTGTGCTTGTTTTTTGTCTTTTTGTGTCTCAGTATTCATTTTCCTCACTGGTGCAGCATGGTTCTTCCTCCTTTGTTGAAATAGTTTATTAGCACCAGTTGGCACAGTAACACTGACTGGTGAAATCTGAAACCTTGTGCTGCAGTAAAAACTGATTTTGATGTACTCTTCTTATTTCTTTTTTTTTTTTTTTTCTTGTGAGGAAAACCATTCAGATGAGTAGACCTTGATCTGGAAAGCTACACATTGAAGCAATTTTATAACTGAAGTCTTACTGATTAACCGAATCCCAGTGATGTACAAAGAGGGGCAAGACCACACAGCGAGACAAACTGTACCACCCCAATCCTAATACTCTCAAACTGCTTTTAAATACCCTTTGAGAAATTGCTTTGTTGCAAGACATTATGCTGCTTTGTTGTGTAATTTATGCGTACTTTTTCAATGTAATGTGAGAAGGACAAGGTCACTTATTACATCACTGAAATGGCTGAGTGTATATTCTGGGGATAAGTTATCCTCTTTAATTTTTGAGCACATCCATTGTATCTTCTAACAAATTCGCTCCGTTTCTTTGTCTCCCTTGCAAATAAGGTTTGCATCCATGTAACTGCGTTCAAAAACACCAGTCTTGTTTATATGTCATTATCAATGTTAATGATTCTTTTCATAATATATTAGAGACTTTCTATTCCGTTACAATCATAAAGATTGATGTTATTTTCTTTTTGCCTTCCGAGTCTCAATCAGTTAGGCATTGGTCAGATTTGAAATCAGTCATGGATTTTTTAACTGTCTCCTGCTTCATCTTCAAGATCATCTGTCTTCTTAGCTGAGGCTCTGATAAGAGTTTAGCATATTGCTGAACAAGTAATAGTGTCTGGAATTTAAATAATGTAGATCCAGTAGCAAAAATATTTGCATTTGTGGAAGAGTGGATTGAATTATGGATTATTACTTATCTGTGATGTTAAAACCCCTGGATTCGAATCTAGCTCCGGAGAGCAAAATAAGGGTCTGACAAAAAGAAAGCTTATAGCTTAAATTTTTTATAACATAACCTGGTCTACTTCTATTTACTGTAGAGAATTATAATGTTCTTATGCTAGTATATTTAGATTCCTGTGATTACACTTGACATAATCAAATTTAGAATGTGTTCTGTTTGGAAGGTGTCATTTAGCCTCTGCATTGTTGTCGCTTAATAAGATAAAGGATAAATATGGTAAGAAAAAACTCATCATTTCTCACAATGCAAGGCACATTCTTGGAATTAGTTAAACCACTTAGTATCTTTCATTTGATATCAAAACGATAGGTCCTTTTGTTTGCCTTAGTAAATAAGCATGACTGGCAGTTTCATATAAAGATACGATGCCTGGGAAAAGTGAACACATGATTTTAGTTCTATCACCAAGCTCTATGAGTTGCAAGTGAGAGGTGAAAATAAATGCAGTACTCCTTTAAAATAATCAGCCTGCATTTATTATTGTCAGCTCTAAAATAACTAGTTAAGGGTAATGTTTACTTTATGATAAACAGTCATCCAAGCAACTACCCAAACCTAATACATGCAATTAACATTAATCATGGTCTTGAACCCAAATAGTTACTGACCTTAAAAGAAAAAAAAAAAGAAGAAAACCCTCGAATGACCTGAATAGGAGAACTGAGCTTGCATATTACACCCTTCCAGCGATTTTGTCAGAAATCATTTAGGCAACAGCTCTAGAGTTTTAAAAGTCTAGAGCCATCTGAAGATTCACACGGGATTTTTAAAAGTCCAGATAAAACTGATGTTCAAAGCCTTGGGCTCGCAGGTGCCTATTTTACTGGCATAATATTAAGTGCTTTCCAAGAATCCAAATAGCTAGAATCCAATTAGTCTAAGACTAAAATAAAGGTTATATGGCGGCTTCCCAAAGATTTGTTTACTAATAGGCTTGGTGCTTTTTTGCAGTGTCTTTTCATCAGATGGGTGGTTTTTATCCTGGGCTCAGATATCGGTGACAACGATCCCTAAAACCATCACCGGGGCTTTCCGTGCTCTCGTCCACCTGTCTTTACAAGTGGCAGTTTTGGCTGAAACAGCATTTGGAAAGAAGTCGTGCAGTGTGAGGTAAGTTGACCGCCAGTAGAAGGCTAATGCTTACGGTGCTTACCGTGTGTCAGGATTGCTTCTGAATGATGGAGGAAAAGGTAACTTATGACAAAGGGAAAAATTAACCACTAATACAGTCATTCACTTCGTTATAGTCTACTTATTCCACCCAACTTCTGTTGTACATCTTTTTCTGAAGTTAGTAAAATTGTTCTCTGTGTTCTTTGCTTCCTCCATGTTGTGTATGTGTAGTGACTGATTTGGGAGTCCTCCAAATATGACGTGGGGTAGTTTTTTTAACGTTATACTTGACCAACTAGTTATTTTACTTTTTTGTCCACTTTTGCCAAATATATGCTTCTTTACACTGGCAGTTTATAATGAGAAAAAGGAGTATCCTGTTAGAGCCAGCAACCCAGGACTCATGAGAAACCATCAATATTGTCAAAGTAAAAGGAACAAACGTGAGAAACTTGTGTCCTTATATGGAAACAAAGCTAATGGAAGAAAGTACAGGAATAATGCAAAAAGATGAGTCATATTATTTTGAGGAAATGTCCTCCATTTTGTACTAAAAATTTATTATTTTAAAAATGTATTCGTATAATTTATTTTCATTTTTTATTTTAGTTTTATTTTACTATTTTTATTTATTTATTATTTTCTTCTTATTATTGGAACTTATTTATACTGATTAGTTGTTATTACTATATTTATTAAAAATTATATTTATCCCAGCATCTTCTCCAATCCTTTGCAACAAAAAAATACAGATACCAATATATACACATTCTTGGAGGAGTCTGCAGTCAACCGTAGGCATCCATTAAGGCCCTGGCAAAACAGCTAGCCCCATACTGCTGGAAAACATGTGAATGCCAGGAATCAGCTGCTACCTTCTTATCATTTACTTACTTAAAACGAAACCTTTCTGAAACTATTAACCAATGTGTGTGTGGCAATTGTTTGCTTTGTCTAGAAGATTGCCAAAAGAGTCTTGTATGAAGACAATGTACCTGCTTAGTTTTAAATACTGAGCCAGTCTGAGCGCACTGGGTCAAAGCACGTCTTGGGAGGCTTCTGCTCCTGCTTAGAACATCAACTTCAAGTGAAGATCAGTGTCAATCTTAAAAATTTATTTGAAACAAATTTTGATAGAGATTCCTTCTTCATAGCCCTAAGGCATTAATTCCCCACCCCACCCCCCTATGGCTCTGTTTATATTGAGAAGGATCTTTTGCAGCTGTCTGAAACCCATACTCCCCCAAATACCCCTGTAGTTTTGTGTGCCTTCTTCCTTTCAGCTGCCTCTTGCTGCCTTTCCAGTGAGGTTCACCTTCAGCTCCTCTGCCATTCCTGGTTATCACCTTCGTTTACCGGTTGCTTTTTCTTTCACACATATCTGTCTAATGTAAACATTTACCATACATAAATTCCAGTGTTTTGTTAGAGACTTCCTGTAAAATCTCGGGAGTGGATATTCCCCAGGCCTGATAGATAGATGATAACAGAGGTGTGTTCTCTAAGGGGATGAGTATCTATCTCTGCTTACCCTGTAAGCAGAGCCACTTTGACCCCTGCACAGGCTGCAATGCTCTCACCAGCATGGCTGGCAGATACAATTCTAGTGTTCTTTCCCGAGGAAATGAGACTCGTACAAATGTCCTGTCAGTCACAGCGTTCAATGTCCTGACCGATTTCAACACATTTTGAAAGATGGATAGAAAGCTCAAACATAACTGTGTTCCTGCAAGTTTTTTGAAAATCAGTGGCTGTACAGAGGCGAATGCCAAAATAAGAGTAGCCATTTCAGTGATAAACCCAGGATGCATGGGAGCAGAGATTTCTAAATCTGAGCCTGAAGAGGCAGAAGGAGAAGTTGCTTGCTGAGACTGAGATGCTCAGTGAAGATCATGGGAAAGCAGTAAAAGCAAACAGCAAGAAAACTTACTGGAGGTCTCGGTGGCTGGATCTTTCCAGGCACGAAGGAGAGCAGTATGAATTAATACTTTCAGAGAGGAAAAGAATGGCAGGATGCACATGCTGTATGTTCTGGTTGGAACAAACCTCCTGGCCTGTCAACACTCATGTGGATTTACATTATTGTAACATGCGTTGCCTCCTGCTGAGTCTGTTTTCCGCACGTCACTGCCCTGGAAAGGGATCTTGGGATAAACAGGACCACTGTGGTAAAGAGGAGCCAAAGGACAAAAATCCACAGAAATAATGCTTTCCTGATTCTTCTGTTCACTGAAAACCTGTGTTTTGCGCAAATATAAATATTCCAGTGAACAATTTTGTTTTAACGACACCAATAAACACAAATTAAAATAGCTTTATAACTAGTAGAACTAGAAAAGCCTAGTTTCCTTTCCTTCTTCCCAAATGCCGTATTACAGCTTTTTCTGTAGTTAAAAAAAAGGTTAATAGGAGGTAGGATATTAAATCAATGCCTGCGTTACTACATAGTTTTTAGATTAAAATCTCTATTTTTTTAATTCAGTTTCCTTGAACAAGTTGGATTTTTACATGAGAACTAAGCTTATGGAAAACCAGATGTTTTATTTATGATGACAAAAATACTCCTGAAGTTAGTGACAAAATAAAATAGATTTGCCACCTTTTTCACAAAGTAAGGACTTTGAAAAAATAGTTTTTATTTAATTTGCCATGCTTACAAAGCAACAGTAATAAAAATCACCTTTGTATTGAGATGAATGAGTAGAAGAATACTGTCAGAAATGCCAGCATTCCGAGAGCAGGAATCTTTAATGAAACTACCTCTCCAGTCATAGGTCTCAAATTACTGCTGTGTAATTTTAGCAATGGCAATACACATCGGATTACAAGGAGGTATTTTAAACAAGTCTTCATATGTCTGTTGCCGCATTGACCGTAAATCAATTGCCCTGTTTGAAAGCAACTGAAGTCAAACTACAAAGCCAGATGAGTCGACAATTGCTTGTGTGTACAAAATGAATAAGGACAACAAGCATCTACTTCTTGTACTGTAGCAATGCACACACTAGAAAGGCACATGAGGAATTTATCTATTTAGAGGCAGGAAGTAGGCTATAAGTAATGACTTTTTACAGGTGAAAATTAATCTGGAACAAAAGCAAACATGAATTTAAAGCAGATTCTTTACAATATGGTGATTAGGCCATGCATGAGACCTTGTTTAGGTGACGGTTTATTCTGGAATACGTAGTCCTGATCTGGCATACCGGTCTGTATGTATTACGAATTATTCTCTCATTTTCCATATGTGGCATATCTGCTAACTTTGCTTGACCGGTTTGGATACTCAGATCAAGCACCTGTGTTTTGTGAAGATCATTGCTCAAACGACAGCCCTAAATTTATGTCAATTGCAGTTGTGAATATACTGCAATTTATATACTATACTTTCAGAAAACAGGTGGTCAAACTGCATATTTAGGTAATGAAGGTTAATTACTGACCAGCTTTGAAAATTCAGTTTAAGAAAAAATATTTCATGTCAGACGTAGAGATAGAGAGCCTGCTCTCCCGTGTGGTGTTCATTTTCCTTAACTTAAAGACCAACAACTCAATATTTCATTATTTCTGTGCTCCAACTTCTGCAGCAAATGAGTCAGGAATTCAATAGACAACTGCCTCCTTTGTGTACAGCCCTGATACCCCACCGAACCACACTAGAATAATAAGCTCATGAGCACAAGGAGGCCAAACTGATGTCACACATGCAGGTTTGTTCTTAACTCAGAGAGCTTGTCTTTGCAGTCTTGACAATATTTTTTTATATATAACAGCAAAACGTAAGGCCAATGAAGAGGTACAAGATTATTTATATAATATATGTACATTTTCTGTCCTTAGGCCAGCTCAGCTCATAGGTCATTGACATTTAGTAGCTGTCAACTTTGTAGTCCCTGACAGGAAGCTAAATCTGAGATCTTTGACTATTCAGTTTACTGAAAAAATTAAACCAGAGGCATATGAATCAAAGTTGCCAGTTCTCACTGCTCCTCTGCAAAAGTCTGTTCTTTCTTCATTTACAGCTGCCACCTAGGATTTAGGAATGCAGACACTTCTTCCTTGGCCATCAAAATCTCTATTGCACTGGAGCGTTATTAAAGACATACGCATTGGTATATAGTTGTCTTTTGTGAGGAAGCTCTTGTGCATATGAGCAGCCCTGGTATTGTCCTCCGGTGTGGATTTTCAAGCATCCATGAAAGAGGGGTATTTGGAATTTTGACTTTCTTAGGTCAAAAAAAAAAGAGAACAACTCAAAAGATGATGGACAGTTGCACTTATTATTCTGCATACATCTGAATATGTAACTATACAAATGCAGCTACAAAATGTGAAGCCAGCATAGCTGCACATAGAATAGACCAGACTGAAAGGGATCTTGTGAACACCATTTGTAGTCCCCTCAAATTAGGAGCTTATGGGCAGGTGTGGAAGAGATAATTTCCACGGCTGACTGCATTAAGCCAGCCCTTCAAAACCCAAGTTGTTATTAGTGGGCTAGTTGTGCTGTGCTTTCAACCTAGCCCTAGTTGAAATCCAAGTAGCATCTGAACTTGAGAGCAAAAAGCCTCACTTTTCAACTTCCTCAAATTGCGTATGAAACTTAGGCTTGTTAGACCAAGGAACCTGCTCCTCAATTTATTTTGATCCAATATATTTGATTGCACATAGAAGACACCCGAGAAATCTAGAAATGCTGTTGACTGCAGGAGAGAATATCAAAGTAAGTCTCAGACAACCTTAAGAGTTAATGTAACAGCTAATAGTAAATACCTGCTGGTGTGCTTACAGAACTCAGACTTTTATGAAAGGACATAGTATCAATCAACACAACTAGTAATATGCAGCAAAAGTAGAGAAAAGAAATCAAAACTCAGATTACTTTTGTCAATTCGTTTGACTTGAGACCAATTGGTGGAGGTTAAGATGGCTCAGAGAACTGAGCTAATAGATTTGACATTGGGGAAGATAAAACCCCCTACTTTTATCTAAACTCTTCTGTAGAGTAAATGGAAAGATATTAGTAAAAAACAATGCATAGCTCAAGGTCTTAGAGCAGAAGCACCCTTTTGTACCCTCTAAGATGGAAAATTAATGCTTGGTAAGAATGGGTTCAAAAATTCAGCTTTTCCTTAGTAAACATATTTTCTTAATAAATGCCCCATGGAGGAAAAGACAGAATATTGAGGACTTGCTTAGTCATAGGTTTCAAATATAACTACAGGAATTCTTTGCTAGAAGTTTCCTGGCAAGCATCTAAATCTCTTGACAGTAGCACTATAATGATACTATTAAGGTTAGCTACTAAGATTGTCTGAGATTTACTTTGATCTTCTCTCTTGCAGTCATCAGTATCTATAGATTTCTTGGCTGTCTTCTATGTGCACTGAAATATACGGATTGAAATTATTTGAGGTTAGTCTGCAATGGGAAAATTGCCTGTAGTTGGCAGTTTGTCCTTACTCTTAAACAATGTTCAACTCTGGACAAACTTGTTGAACAGCCTCTACTACCAACACTAATTTTTGACAGCAGATAATATGTCTAATAGAGAACAAGCCTTTTTTATAATTCTTTGTCATTGGAATTCTTCATTCAGTTTCCACATTGATATCTCACTGGAAGGATTATTCCTCTCTTTCTATATGTATTGAGAGAAAAAAATTCCAAAACTGGCTTGTTTTTTTTCCTGTAAAATTTAAGACTTATACTCATGACTAGTCCAGAGGCAATATTATTACCTTTATATTGACTGTGTTTATGCTGACTGTGTTAAAGCTCAGGGTTCTTGGCTTCATAATTCAGACTGCATCTACACCCAAATACACATCTCCTTTCAACTTGAACCTTATATATTTGCCCCAAAATGTTAAAAAACACTTCCCTAGCCTATTGTTCATATATCTTTAATAGGAGATTGAGAAGAGTTTCTGCCATTACCTTCAGCACTTTTACAGTAAAGTTCCCTGCTAGGGCTATGTCTAGCAGTGAAAAAAAGGTTAATAAATATGCCTAGTCTAGCTTTTTTATAGTCCTTTCATAAAAAACATAATCTTTTAAGAAGCAAGTACACTGTATGTGTAATATTCACTGTATGTGTAAATGCATTGAAAAAGGAAATAATAGTCTTTTGTTTCCCATCTAAACCGTATGGTGATGGCTACTGCTCCCTGCTGGGGGGGGGGGCGG
>JANZLQ010000001.1:53808941-53826621 GCA_026212715.1 Elanus axillaris | reverse complement strand
CTCCCCCCCTCCCCCGCCCCGCCCCCGCCTTTTTTTTTTTTTTTTTTTTTTTTTTTTATTATCCTGGCCTTTAATACGCAATGCTTGCTTAACCGTTTGGTTGTTTAAAAAAACATTCCAAAGTTCTTATGTTAAATAACGAATCATCTGGAGATTTGCATTATTTTTGTTTACAGAAAGTAGTAATCTGATGTGAAGTTCACATGAAACAGTTGGTACAGAATCTTCCCTGAGGAATAAACAGTTTCTACTTGGGATGAGGAACGTGGAAATACACAGTTGTTCCATTTTGAAATGACAGATTTGGGGGGCATATTTGGAAGCAACAGACTTGTTAAGCTATATTGTTAAAAGGTTCAGTTTGGAGAGTACCTCTGTTATATGTAGTTTGGGTTATGTTCCAGATACTATATATAACGTGGGTGGCAAAACGGAGTTGCTATGCTAAACTCATTAAAAAAAAAAATCTCTTCTGGCTATAAGCTCTGTGTCAGCTTTTGTGAAGAGGGAAACAATAAATGGTACTGTTCTCTTAATTTACTCCTCAGTTGCACCTTTTTTTTTTTTTTAAATATCATAAAAGTTTTTCTGGTCACATGATACGACTTAATGAAGCACAGGGTGCTTGATAAGAAATAACTATTGTAAGTAAAGTTGTGTTTTTCCATTTTTTTTCCTACATTGGTCTTACTTGCTGCATATTTACCGTCACGCTAACAAGAACATGAAACTGCCTGTATTTAATTTGCATTTTCTTTGTCTTCAGCGTTGGGAAAACTGACGACAGTTAACATATAAAGTAATAGGAATAGCTCTTAGTACATCAAGGCTTTTTTTCTATCCAAGTCAGTATTGACTGATGGGTCCTTAAGGTTATGTTAGATACTTACGTCGACAGGGGTGTGTGTGGGTTTGTGTTTGTTTTTTTCTTTCTTTTTTTTTTTTTTTAGTGCATGGGGAAGTGTGGTTGAATTGAGTATTTGCAAGCTACGTGAATATTAGGTAGATGAAAATGTTTAAATAGTTGAAAGCATGTACAACAGATGGTTCTAAATTATAGATGCCACAAAGGTCTAGAAGATTTGACAGATTATAAATGGTGAGCAAGAGAGGATAAGTAGTTTCAGAAAATGATAGTATACTTCATGTCTCATACCTATAATAAACTACGTACACATTTTGTCACAATGCTGCAAAATCAATAAACCACATAATACTAAAAATGGTAGCCAAGGTAATTTTTGTTAAGTGTGTGTAGAGGAAGCATTAGGAGTTGTTAAGGGATCTCTTTGATGTTCAAGAAATTTTACGTTCACTCCAAGCAGGGGATATTTGTTTAATCATAGATGGCACCAATTCCTTGCAAGCAATGGAGTATTAATACCAGGCTATGATCAGTTTTTTCATGAATAGAACTCTGGAGAGTAAAAAAAAAATGTTTCTTCAGAGGATCAGGCAATGTTCCTTTTTCATTACTGACCCAAAGTCTGTTCTGAATGGCACACAATAAGGTTTTGTGACTAATGTATATTATTATAATGAAATTATTATAAGTAATTATTACAATGAAAATAAACTAGAATTGTGGTACTGGTATTTCTCCTCCTAAATTTTTTTTGAATAAACACCACTGTGCTGGTTTCCTTACAGGTCAGCGTTCCTGCAAAAAGTAATTGTTTTTAAGATTCGTTCTTGCAGATTGTTATAGGTTGTCAATAACGTTGTAAAATTATTTGAATAGTGTTAGGGGAAAGATAACTAAATGCATGCTTTGTACCTTTTGGTGAGTAGTTGTTTTTCATGAACATGTCGTAAGATGCTTTTCAGTTTCAAAAGACAATACGTGCTTTGTACCTCTTGGCGAGTAGTTGATTTTCATTAACTTGTAATAAGATGCTTTTCATTTTCAAAAGGCAAATTAGCAATATTTTTATATTCTGGAGGGAATAAGCATTGGTTGACCACTGCATTGTATTTGTTAAATCTTTATACTGCCCTTACGATAGGAAGAAAGTGCTGCAAGACTGAATTTTTTGTCTTTTTGGGAGACACTGAGAATGCAAATAAGAAAGTAATGGAAGTCTTTCTTTTTAGGTCCTGTTGCCCTTTTTCTTGTTTTCTTTGTTTCCATGTCTATTATAGAACTGCAGTGTAAAGGAGCAGATGTTTTGCAAAACATCCTGATGTGTTGCTTTTTCTTATGGGAGTGCATAACTGTTCCTTCTGATGCATCGACTTGACAGCTGGTTGATTTCATGGAACTGCTAAGAAGCCATTAGTGGTGTCATTGAATTGAAACAGAACAGTCACTCCCAGCTTGAACTGCAATTGTTAATTTCTTTGTTGCTACTTTTCTGTTCCTACACAAGATGTGGAATATCACAGTGGCAAAGAAAAGGAAGTTTGTGCTCTGTCTCATCTCCCTGAATTAGGGAAAGGAGGCATTAGTACTTGACCACTTTTAGTTTTACAATATTCTTAAACTGGCATATTTGGGATTCGGAGATTTTAGCTGTTGGGAGGTGGATTTAGAACAACTAAAAATGCCATTTGCTGCACACGCACCCCCTGACACAGTAAGGGCATGCCACAGTTCACATTGCTTCACTGTGATCTCCCCCCCGCCCCGCCCCCGTTTAAAAAAAACCAAAACAACAAATAGGTGGTTTTTTTTTTTTTTTCTTAAATCAGCAAACTTTATTCTGATAGAAGATTACAGAAGATTAGAAGATTACAGGTACTTTGTGTTTTCATCCCTTAGATAATTTTGGCCCAACGAAGATTCCCAAAGTCTACGCACCAGTTTTTTCCCAAATGTGGTTTGACTTAATTTTGTTTTACTACAGTACATTCAGTAAATTATGTCATACCACGTTATAAACTAGTTTGTGATCGTAATTTGTCATCAGAAGAAACACTGACATTGATGTCAAAGGACAGTAGTGGTTTTTGTGGTTGCTGGATAGTTTACAATGTCCTGAACATTAACGAAATGTAGTATGTATGTGTTGGTCAGCATATTTTAAAGAAGTTGGAAGTTTGTGGTGAAGATAACGTTATGCAGAATTCAAAATTTAGGTACAGATGATCTTCCCCACTGCATCAGAGAAGGAAATGGAACGTCCTCCTTGTGACTGACATTGATGCTTTTTAAACATTTTTGGTTATACTGCTACGTTTTTACTTTGAAACTATTTTTATTGTATTCTTTCTAGGTAATGGTAGAATGAAAGTGTATCTTTGTTTTCAGTGAGTGGTGGCGGTTTGGCGTTCTTCCCTGCTTACTCTTTACTGATGAGGAACAAAACCAAGGATACTGTATTAGTAAGATTAGAGAAAATAGATCCTCCCCCACCCAACTCCCCCAATTTTTGCCTGTTTAAAAAAAAAAAAAAGGAAGAAAAAAGCAACAAACAAATCATCAAGGAGTCATCAGAAGATTTGCATAAGGAAAATAGTAGGTTGGCATTAATTTTTAACATTTGTGTTTCTTAGTACTTTTATGAAGGTGAGAATGTATTAGTTTCACTGTTATGGATATAAGGACCTATGATGCACAGAAGGATTTAGTCTTTTACAAACATCACAAGAAGCTTATGGTAGAGGTAGAAACAAAAGGTATTTTCACTGACTTTAATCTGTAGTGTGCGGGGTAGATGTTTCCATGAAAACTGAAATGTGTGATTTGTTACTTTGCAGAGAGTAATGCTACTCGAGTAGGTCAGCTGAGTGCACATAGTCATTAAAAGAAATTGGAACCATGTTCTCATCCAGTCTCTGCAGAAGGGCCCAGCAAGATGCAGTATTTTTCTGTTACTTGGTTTCTTAATCATACAGTTTTAAGTTTAAAAAAGCCTATATGTATAACATTTAATCCAGTTAGCACACAGTTTCCCATATTAGCCGAGTTAAGTTCTTGCTTACTCTTTTATCTCTCTGTTGCCCTAAATTTACAGTTATATAATGTCATGGTCTTGAGTTATTCCTTAAAAAGAAAAAAAAATCAATATACTTTTGAAAGTCTGATGCAGAAGTTCCTTTGAGATTTAAATGGAAATAACAAAAAAAACCTTACTAATTTTACTGAATCATTTCAATTTTCGTTTCTCTTTGGAGGCAGGGAGGAGAAATTGTGATTTATTTTATTGCGGTATTAGCACTTAATGAGACCGCTAGGTGAAAGAAACACTCTCTGGGGGTGAGGAAGACTTAGGCTTGTTTCAGTTTCTTACTGTAGCAACAAGGAAGGGAGGGCACAGGGTTTTTCCTTGCTGAGTTTAACAGAAGCAATTTATGCATTTGACAGAATTCCTAATACCGGTTTCTTCTCATGTGAATGTTTTTCAGATAGGGAGGGAAAAGACAAATATCAAAGAACGCGTACGTTTTTAAACCTAACCTAGTGACAGATGATCTCTCAGACGTTGTCTCTGAAAGTATGGACTTAAAAAAGATGTGCTGGGCTTGTCAGTGTCCGTTTCCTTCTTTCGGAAGGATGATGCCTGTTGCCATTAACGTGAAATCTCTCCCATTGCCTTCCTGCTCACACCCATCAGGGCCTCCTGAATGTCTTGTTTTCTGTGTGTAAAGAACGTAAGACTCTCTTTTCACTTGATGTAGGTCAGGCATTGTGAAGAGCTGAATGGGTTAAGCCTTGGTAGTTTGCAAAAAGAGATTGCAGAGATTTTTCTAGCCCCTGAGGGAAGAATGACACAAAACCTTAAAATTCTAACTACTGAAAATGTAAAGGCACCATCTGAAAAATTGGTCTACCCGGTGGACTGTTTACATTAGTAATGGTCCCATTGAAATCAGTGGGACTGCTGAGAATAAATACTTGTCTCGGGTAATGCTTGCAGTATAAAACCTTGGAAAAGAAGGTAGGTTTAAAAATAATGCAGTGACTGTCAGATAATGTTGCCTTCTTTTTGGAGCCGCACACAGAACTCACTTCTGCTCTGGAATTGTTGGAAGGGGTAATGAAGTATTTTATTTTTTGAATAATGGAGAACCCTACCAGTGTTTTCCTGCAAATTACAGGAAGTGTAAGCTTTTCTTTAAACTATGTATTAAATATGGTGATTTAAAGGCACAAAATACTCTGCCTAGCAGTTCTTGAGCTTGAATCTCAGGCGTGAGACTGTTGGACAAGAAGCTAATACTTGAAATCTTCTAGGGCGTATTTTTCCCTTCACTTTGAATACATAGCTAACATTTTTTTTGGATTGTGACCCTATTTATTAATCAGTTTGTATTAATGAATTCATGTTTTTTGAACACTGAAAGATTCTTTAATAAAGAACGCATTGCATTTTGTCAGATACTTATTTTAGAGCAGTGGTGTGTGGTATCCAAATATAATCAGCAAAATAACCCCACAACCCCCTCCTCGGCCCTCAGTCTTTTCTTGTACAAAAGAAAACTAGTTTGACAAAAATTATTGCAGTGATCCATTGGATGTGTGGGGATAGAATAGTGTGGATTTTGCCCCATTTTCTGTTCTTACAGTTTTCCACAAGCATGCGCTCCCTCATTAATCAAAGACACTGTACTCCTGCTGAGGGCAGAGAGGTTCATCAAATTGGCAGCCAGTATGGTGTAAAGAACAGTGTACTGAGGCTCTTAACGTGCTAGGACATAAATAAATCTAAGGTCTTTGTATGCAAACCCTGGAGGTTAATACTGTATAATTCAATGTCCTGTCTTTGTTTTTATGATTGATGTCTTTAAGTGTTTGAAGCTTGATGCAAGCCTTCAAGCAGGTCAGGGCTGGCCATCGGATTGGCTGAAGCGAAAAAGCGTTAGCTTGGCAGAGGGGCTTTCGTGTATGCTGTGGAGATTTTATTTTTTGGCTGGGAGATTGTTGTTGTATTGCCTGAGCTGTTATAGGAAAGTTCTAGAGATTGACAAGCCCTGCTGTGATAATGGACTTAGTGCATGAAACACCGATAGTTTCGTCCTATTTGTTCTGAAGCTTACTGCTATTTGTATCCTTAACAGAACTAACATGTAGAACAAGCAAAACTACTGGGATTTCCCTGTAGAAATAGTTCTGGGATTTGGCTTTAACATGAATTGGTTGCATATTCATAATTTAAGAACAGCTGGTTACAGCAAGCACATAGTCATTTGCAAGCTATTATAAACCATTCTACTCACACATGGAGGCTGTACTTGAGTTTTTTTTATTGATCTACCTGCATTTGAAATCTGGTCACTGCAGCCACAGAGGCCTTTCATTTTAGCTGTGTTTGCATCATAGAACAGCCTCAGTATTAAATATTTAATTTTAACTAAATGCTGAATAAAATGATAAACTGTAAGCTTCAAAAAAACAAAGTGTAAGGGTGAGCAGTGACATACATCTTAAATACAACATCATGTTATGTAAGGCAGCCTAAAAAAGTGACATCAGCCAACCTTTGTAGTCCTTCGGTAGCTTTTGTTTTTCTCAGTAAGAAATCTTTGTTAGATTTACCCAAGGTTACCTTGCGGAAGCTGTAGTTGCTGAACTTTGTGGTTTTCATGCATTGTATGCCCAGTGCTTTTGGAGGAAGATCCAGAAGAATAAAATGTATTAGACAAAATGATGGTGTAGTAAAATAGTAGTGAGCGCAGTCTTGCCGAGTATCGCATGGAAAAAATAATGGATGTATTAGAAATGACTGTACTCGTACATGGGTAAGCTTATCTATTGCCTTAATGTGAAAAATAGATACTTAAAAATATTGGCTAGTGATATGTATAAGCTGTGTTAGTAAAGCTGATTCTGTGGCTTTCCCCCCTTCAGTTTTGGCATTGTGAGGCATTTTCACTATACACTTAGTTTGATAACTTTTCTGTATCTTTGCTTGCCGTAGTGACTGGAACTTCTGAAAGGAGAACTATATTTCTGACTATAAAAATCAGTTTTCTGAACTTAGTTCCTGTGAGAATAAAAGGGAGCCTAAATGCGCACTGTCATACATCTTGTGATCCAGTATGTTGTAAGTTACTACCTCATAACCTGGCATGTAGGTAGAAAATATTGCTGAGGAAAGTTGTAAATAAATTCTTACTTAGTATGTATGTATGGGCCCAGGAAGATGGGAAGCCATTAAGGAAGGTTCCTCACTGTGTTAGTCAGTTAGCAAGTTAAAAATACCAGGCATACATGCCTGAATGATAGTCTAGTTTTTCAAGCTCTATCAGTTGATTTAATAAAAGATATTATCACTCCCTACAGCTGTGGTCTTTTCTAAGTAGTTAGAGCAATTTTAAAAAGGCTAAACCATAAGAAATGCAAACCAATATTTTTCTGTTGCAACTCTGATCATTTTTCATCCTTCGAGTTACCCTTAAGCAACTCACTGCTTCTTTTCAATGTTGATGAAAGAACAAGACCAGAGATAATAATTGAGACTACAACTGTGTGGTTTAGGAGAAAAGTGAGGCAGAAGAGTGCTCAGTGGTTCATTTGGGGACCCAACCTCTATGACGGCTGTAATGTCAGAAAGAAATTCTTTATAGCGCAGTTGTAAGAGCTTTCGGAGCAAGGAGAATTCCTCTGGTGGCATTTTTTATTTTTTTTTTTACTGACCAACCGTAATATTAGAAACAATAGAGAGTCCCATTTTGGCTCTTTCAGGAAAATTGCCTTAAGTGGGACTCTAAAAAAGTAAATGGGTGCACCTCCCCCCCCTTGAAACACTGAACAGGAATAGTCTACTTAATAATCATTGACAGTTGGACAACAGCAGACAGGGATTATTTCTCCCTCCCCCCATATTGTCAGTACAGACCATGTTAAAAAGCTACTGTCCCAAAGAAAGTCTGAGAAATGGGAAGAAAGTTTAGATCCAAAGTCTTTATGAAAGACAATGAAGGTGTGTAGATTATTGAAAAAAATCACAGTAATATATTCCAGCAATTCTTTGTCTTTCTGGCAACTTAATAGAGAAAGCACTTCAGATTTAGTCATACTTTGAGTGTATCAGAGAAAGATTTGGAGGCTAGGGTTTAAGCAAAGTGGGTGGATGTTTAAAAACAAAATAGGGTGTTCCAAACTGCTGTCTTTGGATGGTATACTAGAGGCTTTCTATTTGGCAAGTTTGTTTTTTTTGTTTGGTTTTTTTAGTCTTTTTTTAACATGGCAACAGCTACCAATAAAAATAATATTAAAGGGTTTGTATGGTTTGCTTGCTACTTAATGCATGTAGGAGTGTTTGGAGAAGTAAATTTTAGAAAAGAAAAAAAAAAAGGCTTAAGGAAAGAACGTATTCCTAAAATGACAACAAACTGTTAATGCGGTCCTTTGTTGTTTGGTATTCAGCTGTGATACTAGCACTACATTTTTCTGCAGTAGTCATATTTTTTTTTCTTTTCCAGAAGTGCTTTTGCAGCCTTACTCCACCCCCCCCGCCGGCTTAAATGTGTAGCAAGTTGTCTTCACTGAACCAAACATATTTTTGAACAAGAGCGGGAAGTATTGATTCCATAGTTGAGCCTTGTCTAGAGGGTTAGTTGGAAGTAGTTTTTTACGACTGCATGAAGAAGTGTGTTCATACCGCGAAGGAGTAGTCAAAGGCCATGCCAGGAAGGAAGGAATTCAGTCTTGCTTATTTTAGGGTAAAACTAATGTTAAGTGCACTAGTAAGTGCAATCAGTTATAAAATGCCCTTTTCTCCTGGCATTAGGAACTAAAAGGAACAGATCATGCTAGGTAATTTCTCTTTTACTTGTATGTGATAAGGATACAGAGCAGGTTGGAATACTTTACTGGTTTTTTTTTGAGATGTTTTCTATGGACCAAGCTGTTTCTGATTATCATTGAGGTAAATTTATAATGTTTTGACTCTTGCAGATGCCAGTAAATTTCCAGTGTTAACAATTATTGTGTTATGGATATACAGTATATTGCAAAGTTCATTGTATTGATATAAGTGGTTTATATAGAGTAGTGTTCAAATGTAGCCTACAGTCTTTTTGCAGTCATGGAAATGAATTATGTGTTTTGAGAGACCCATTAATAGTGTAAAGACTTTATAATAAAACAGGCATGTAGGGAGGACAGTCATTTTTAAAAAGTTCTTTGCCTCTGAATGCTTCATTTATATAATTATAGTAGTTTCAGTGTTTTGCAAAGTGCTTAAAATAAATACACAAGCAATCATCTTATGGAATGACCTGTGTTATATGTTGTAGGAGACTTTTGAAATGCATGTAAGTGGGTGAAGCTGAGTTACTTTTTTTTGCTTCATATATTGACCTCAACAGAACTGGCCTGCATTCTGTTAGTTTTGGAAAACTTGGACCGAGGGAAAGGTTCATTCTTCAGTGTTTGTTGTCCCTGTGGTTTCCAGCAGCATAGGCAATGATATAGATAATTTGAGTGCTAGTATAGTTAATGTTCATTGTATTATATTCTGTTTATACACAGAATCTTATTCTTTAGTTTAGCAGCCCCTTACAATTGTCTGTTTCCATATATAATTTGGGTGTTTCATAACTCAATAAATAATTTGTAGTTTTCTGCAAAAGTTTGCATAAATTTTAAAGAGCTATTTGAGTGCCGGATTTCAAGTCTGATTCTTTATAATAGTCACTTCAGTTTTTTTAGAAAAAAATCCTATGTTAACTTCTAGGGGAGACCCATGACAGAGAAGGTGATCCAGAAGTAGTAAACCAGTATTCTCAGCCAAAAATAGCACTACAAGTTGTAATATGTTGTTTAGTGAGACTGCTGATTGTGGAAAGCAGTGACAAACACATAAACACAGTTTTTTTCAGATAAATTTCAGAAGAATGTTTGAGGCATACACTATTTGGCGTTTAGAAGCAAAAATTGCATATTTTTATGTTACGATTTAGGCAGCCTGGAGATGCACAGTGACCCCTGTTTAAGTATAGCGTTCAGACAGATTGGTAGATGATTCCTAGCAGCCTAACAGAAATAAAGGAACGGTTTAGAGATGTTACCTGTGTTATTTAGATTTGTTACTTAGGATCGCAGAATGTCAAGGGTAGAAATGAAGATTAATGTATCTTTTTGGATGTACAGTGATCTAGTACTATGCTGAAAGGTGTCTCTGGCTTGGTAAGAAGGGATAGTTGCTGGTATGACTGAAGTCACAATTTTTCATTTATATTATTTAATTCTAAAGTTTGCAGTGGTTTACTGGGCGAAAAAAGTAGGATAACAAGTAAATGACTGGTAGTTGTGAGTTGCTTGCCTGTCTTACTAGCCATGGAAAGACATTCACAGAATCAGTTAATGCCCATTTTTCAGGTCAAAACTATTCAAACCTAAATTGCTCCCCTGAGAAAAGGGCATAATGGGCCTTTCATTTTGTGTCTCTTCAATTTCTTTAAAAGACAGTTACTTCTTTTGCAGTTAGTGTGGTGACTGGGCCTGTCTAGCCCTGAGCCCATTGGCTGTAACCTGTGCCATTGCAGTATCATAATTAAAGTTAAGATACTGTTTATTGAACATCCACGTTAGTGTTTATGGACAGAAAAATGCATAACTGACTCTTAAAATGTTGCATTACATAGGCAAAGGGGCATCAAATTACCTCATATATATCTATCTAGTTTTGCAAGAAAATTTCACTTTCAGCATGAGTTCACCAAATGCTTTATAGATCGTGGTTTCATGAAGTTCTGACTTACTTATTTTTATTCTGAAAAAGCAGAAGCCACATGCAGGTTAGAAGTAAGTTTAAGCCCTTTTGAACATTGTTTACAAACAACGTACTACAAATTCATGAGACCCGTATTGATTTCTGCTACTGGGTGGGTAGCTTGTGTTTGAAATGAGTGACGTCAGATTTTTTGATGGCTCGGCTAAAATGCAGTATATATATATTTTTTTTAATAAGATGTGATTTGAAAGGACCTTAGAGGGTACAGGCTGTGTTTGTCTGTTAATGACAAAGAAGTATTACCATGGTGGCAAAACCACCGTGTTTATGAAAACATCAAACTGGACTGGAAGAGTTTTGGGAAACTGAAGTGACTGCATGAAATTAATCACTGACGAACTTGAAGTAATACACATAGATCAGGGGGGAGCAGGGAGAGTAACATGAACTAAACATACACAGTGATGGTTTCTAAATTAATTACCTGTCATCAGGTAGAGGTATCGGAGTCATAATGTGTAGTTCTGTTAAAAACAGGAGTTCAGCAAGAGTCACAATGCAAGTTTGGCACATCAGTGGGAGGAAAAAAAAAAAGGATATAACAGAAAACGTCTAGGACACTATATTAACTCAGGTCACCCTGTCAAGTAGAATAAAAAGCAAATAAAACTGAAAGGAATCACCAGTTTTGGAAGACTTTCCATATGAGATGAGATTATATAGAAGTCTTCAGCTTGGGCTATGACCAAGTGCTATAAAGTCATGCTTGGAGTAGTAAAGTAAATGGGAAACAATTTTTTTGGCATTTGAGATACGACTGAAATATAATATTGGAACTAAAATAACACAGTGAAATAAAACCTAGTAGTTTGTTAACGTAAAACAAGAAATAGTGCTTTTCACTTGATGCTGGGTTAAATTGTGGAATCATCCTTGGGTGCTCTGGAGAGCCAAATCGCAACACACTTCGAATGGTTAGATACCTTAATGCAATATGTGTTTGTCAGTGGCTGCTGAACGTGGTGATTGAAATGCAGCTTTAGGGTTGTTAAATCTTCATACTTAAGATTTCTGAGAGAAGGATATATACCTTTGTTCTTTCTTAAAATGTTTATTACTTGGGTAGATGAACCTTTATTCTGAACTAATTGCTGTTAATTTTGTTTTGTTAATATTTCATGTTTTGCGCCTGATAATTTGCGTAGATGGAATAAGAAGGATGCTAAAAATACGAAAATTCTTATAAGAATTGAATGAGTATAGATGTTTCTTCATATTTTTATGTGAGGGATTGAAAAGTAATCATCTTTGGTTTGTGATTGTTCACCACAGTTTTTTCAGTCATCACTGATTATCCTGTCCTTCATTCTTGGTTCCTTACTGTGCCCTTTGTGCACCAAGTTTGTTAATACGCATTCTTCCATTAAGATAATGTCATAGAGAATAACTTTATGTACTGTAGCTTCAACCTTACAGATTTTTCCCCTATCTCTTTCCTTCCCTGTATGTGTATATTTAGTCTTCAGGTATATCACGTGTGGTACTTGTAAAGTCAGTCTTTACCCCAGCTCTGCCCTTTTAAGTATTTCTTTACCTTCTCTCCGGCACTAGGAAATTAATCTGGGGGAAAAAGGGTATTTTTGTTTGTTTCTTGAATAAATTCTTCTAACAACTTAGCTGATAAGATGAGCCTCATACATTTCTAGAATAGTCTAGATCTCAAATATTGTCAAAATTGGAAGGGGAGGGTTGAAGATAGTACATTAGTCCTAATGTATATATTTTCTATGTATAATAAAGAGTCTTGAACTAACTTCATGTTGCAGAGTTGCTTATATTAAGTATATGTTGGTGTATGCAATCCTCTTCCAAGCTAGCTGGAAACACGAGGGAAAATTAAGGTCCTGGTAGGTTGTAGGCCGTAACTGGTTGTTAGTTTCTGGAAAGGGAAAAACAAATGGGAAGTGCCAGGACCAAAGGAGAAAAGCTGTTGGGAGGAAAAACTGCCCAAGGAGTGGCAGAGTTCAAGACCAGTGCACAGACCGAAGGAGTCCCTTGTATTTTGCCATATGGCAGAGATGTGATTAGAGTTTTGTCCGATCAGCAGTCTCATTCTGTTTTCTCCGGAGAGGGTGGCCAAGTGTAACTGTGACTCGGTAGTACTCACTGAGAATGCCTTCTATTTAATCTCTGCTGCTTGTGACAGTTCAGGGCTGAGCTGCTCAGAAGAGAAAAACCAACAAGCAAACAAAAAACCAGAAAAAACAGAAGCTATATATGTTCTAAAATAAGCCTGGGACAAGCTCATTCATTATGGTGCCAGATATTCATGAGCAAATAAATGACAACTGTGTGTATGGCAGTATATATATGTGTTCCTACATAGGAAGAGGGAAGAAGGATTTTGCTGGATGAAGAGTTTTCATGTTGTGCAGATTATTCGCATCATAGTTCTGTGGCTATTTTTGCAGACTGGTTTTTGACTTCTGTGACAGGGCCTCTAATGTAGTTTATGTTTATTAAAGTTTTGGAGTACAGAGGTAATTTTTTTTTTTTGTGAAATAGCACTTCTACCCTTAGCTGTTGTTTATCCTTTTTATTTTATTTGTTTTTCCTGATGCCACATCAGTTGCCATGGGAACAAAAGCAGAACTGGAGAACCAGCAGCCAGCAGCTGAATTGTCTGACTTAGTTTCTCCTTCTCTTTCCGTGGGAACAGATGTTTTAGAGGGAAGGATAAAGTAAAAAATTTATCTGGCAATTTTTGTGTTACCTTTTTGTGACTCATCTGACTTGGAAAAAAAGCACTTGAGAATGAGGTTTTTGTATGGACTTGAAGAACAGGTAATGAGTAGTCAGATTAACGTGTCAGTAGAAGATAGAGTTGAAGAGCTGCTTCTTTTTTGGATTTGACAAGTGATTCCAGGATTTGATACATAAATATGTTGTGTCTTAAATTGTGTGTGTTTCCATTAAATCCTAGAAATGAACAATTTGGATTATAGTGCTTGTCTCCATAAACGCCTTTCAGGCACTGATTTAGTAAATGCTTTGTACATGCAAATAAAATTCCATTCAGACCAAATTGCACAGGTGTCTTACAAACAAAATTATACGTATTTTAGCCAAGTATAGCATTTTAAAATCAGTGACAAGCCATTATAACAATTCCTTTGTTTTTCAAACTTTGTCGTGGTCTGGATTCTTATAGGCCTCAATTGTTAATCCTAGACTAATTTCGCTAATTCCTAGAGCACAGACTATGTTGTTCTATTGTAAATTGAAAAAAAAATATTTATTTTGGTTTGAGAACTTTTGAAACTATAGACTGTTTGCTTTGATGCATTTGAATAGTTTATGTAATATTTGCATATTTCTTTGCAACTGATCCTTCATCAGGTTTTAGAAAATTTATTTAAGCTTTGGATACTGGGTGTGTCTGTATATTAGCATATATAAACATTTAAATATTTGGACCACAGAAATAGAAAATGCAACATTTTCGATGTGCATAATGTATATTATAGTTAAGATGTAACAGTTTACATACTAGAAGTAGAAATTAAAGCGCATACTAGAAAAATAACAAGAAAATCCACTTCCTCTGTAAATTTGAAGTTCTGAGTTTGCTTTACAAGTGTTAAAAGTCCCAAGCCATCTGAAACAACGTCAGACGTGCTGGCATGTAATTTTTACAAGGAACAGAATTTTCAGCAAGACTTTGCATCATGTTGTTAAAATTTTATTTAAAAAAAGGTTTTATTTTTTATGGACAATAAGCTCTTTTTATATAAAGCTTTATGTCTTGGATGTATTTTAAATACGTTTTTCTGAACTTCTGAAAAGGTCTTAAATGTTGAACAGAATTTTAGGAATGGGATTAATGTGAAACTACTAGTAAAAACATGTAAGGTGCATAAACAAGTTAGTTACTTGACCAATAGAAGTTCTTTCTTTTCATTGGGAAAAATTGTGATAACAGTATAGTAAACAATAAAACTGTTACATGAAAAGTATCAGTTTTTTGTGAATTATGATCTAAAAAACAGCAAAAGATGAACTGCAATAGGTGTCTACTCCAAGAGTATGTTTTTGGCATTATATTAAATGGAAATGAAAAATGTCCTATCCTGAAGACTTCGCACAACATTGCAAGTAAGTTGCACTTAAATTTGAGCTAATGTGTTTGGCTGGAGTAATAAATAACGTTGAAAGTACTCACTCACGTCCTGTGTGGCTTCGAGTAGCTGAGGCATAGTTTGCATCTGGCCTAGAGAAGACCTGTTGTAACTTGCACATAAGAAAAGGCTAAAAGAGGCCACCTGCTACATACAGTTAGCCTGTTTTCCTTCTGGATCACCTGTGAAAGGAGAAGGTTAAAAACAGATCAGAAATAAGTGTAAACATGTTACTCTGTTTTGTCTCTTTTTGAGTGCAGCAGGTATCCTATCAGTGCTGTCAATATGAATGACATAGTACTAATAAGCAGAGCATTTTTGGGGGTAATTGCTCTTTGAAATGCAACTTTAAGAATAATATCTCAGAATTATACTTTCTATGAGATTGCTTCTAGTAGCAGACAACATTATTTTTGAGCACAGAAGCCTGAGTGTGTGAATTGTCACAAACAGCCTTAACTATTAGGTTGGCCATTCTGTATACATGGATATACTGTGCTTAACTTTCATTACAAGAATAAGAAATAGCAGTACTAGGAATTTGAAAGATTGTATGTGATGGATGGGTACTTAATTCTAAAGTGTTGAGATACATTTTGCTCTAGCACAACAAGACTTTTTGTTTGGGATTTTTTTTTTAGCACTTTCTTAAGAGAGGTTTGTGGCTTCAGTAGCACAGTGATATTTTTAAAGGAACTTTTTGGACCTTAGTTACAAAATAAGTGTTTTATTTTGGTTACGCTAAATTAAACAAGTTAAGTCTGCTCATGAGCTTAAGTTTGTCTGTAATTCAGATATATTGTAAAAATTAAGGCATCTGGTTTGTTGCATATGCTTGGAATGTAGGCAATTGAAGCAAAACTCATCTAATGCAGAGAACTGTTCAGTGTAAGTGACCTGATCCAGTGTGCTTACTAAGACTAACGTACTGGCTTAACACCGATTGTAAACCTTGATTCAACAAGAAGGTATGCGTTTATTCCCAAATTGTGTTTCAGTAAAGGAGATAAACTAGGCAAGGTGCCCTGCTGGACCTTGTTTGTGAACAGAGAAGGACTTTTGGGTGATGTGATGGTTGGAGGCTGTCTTGGGCACAGCAATCATGAAATGGTAGAATTCTCAATTCTTGGAGAAGTAAGGAGGGGAGTTAGCAGAACTGCTGCCTTGGACATCTGGACTGCAGACCTTGGCCTGTTGCAGGGCTTCATTGAGAGAGTCCATTGGGAAGCAGTCCTGAAAGGCAAAGGAGTCCAGGAAGGCTGGATGTTCTTCAAGAAGAGAATTAAAAAGCTCAGGAGCAGGCCGTCACTACGTGCCGAAAGACAAGCTGATGGGGAAGAAGACCGGCCTAGCTGAACAGAGAGCTTTGGCTGGAACTCGGGGGGGGCGGGGGGCAGAAAGGAGAGTTTATGACGTTTGGGAGAAGGGGCAGGGAACTCGGGAGGACTACAAGGATGTCCTGAGGTTATGCAGGGAGGAAATTAGAAGGGCCAAAGCCCAACTAGAACTTAATCTGGCTACTGCTGTAAAAGACAATTAAAAATGTTTCTGTAAATTGGTAACAAAAGGAGGGCTAAGGAGAATCTCTATCCTTCATTGGATGCAGGGGGAAACATGGTGACAAAGACTGAGGAAAAGGCTGAGGTACTTAGTGCCTTCTTCGCGTTAGTCTTTAATAGTAAGACCAATTGTTCTCTGGGTATTCGGCCCCCTGAGCTGGAAGACAGGGATGGGAAGCAGAATGAAGACCCCATAATCCAAGGGGGCGGCTTAATGCCACTTAAACACACCAAAGTCTATGGGTCTGGATGGGATCCACCCAAGGGTACTTAGGGAGGTGGTGGAAGTGCTTACTGAGCCACTGTCAATCATTTATCAGCAGTCCTGGCTAACTGGGGTAGTCCCAGTTGACTGGAGGTTAGCAAACGTGATGCCTGTCTACAAGAAGGGCTGGAAGGAGGAACTGAAGGCCTGTCAGTCTGACGTTGGTGCCACGTAAGGCTATGGAGCAGCTTATCTTGAGTGCCGTCACGCGGCATGTACGGGACAGGCAGGTGATCAGGCTCAGCCAGCGTGGGTTTATGAAAGGCAGGTCCTGCTTGACTAACCTGATTTCCTTCTATGACAAGGTGACCTGCTTAGTGGATGAGGGAAAGGTTGTGGATGTTGTCTACCTGGACCTTTACTAAAGCCTTTGACACAGTTTCCCACAGCATTCTCCTGGAGGAACTGGCTGCTCATGGCTTGGATGAGCGTACTCTTTGCTGGGTAAAAAACTGGCTGGATTGCTGGGCCCAAAGAGTGGTGGTGATTGGAATCAAACCTAGTTGGCAGCCGGTCACAAGTGGTGTTCCCCAGGGCTCAGTGTTAGGGCCGGTTCTGTTTGGTATCTTCAGCAATGAAGATACTGGATGAGAGGGTTGAGTACACTCTCACTAATTTTGCAGATGACACCAAGTTGGGTGGGAGCGTTGATCTGCTCAGAGGTAGGAAGGCTCTACAGAGGGATCTGGACGGGCTGGATCGATGGGCCCGGGCCAGTTACATGCAATTCAGCAAGGTTAACTGCTGGGTCCTGCACTTGGGTCGTGAGAACCCCAAGCTCTAGGCTTGGGGAAGAGTGGCTGGAAAACTGCCTGTTGGAAAAGGAGCTGGGGTTGTTGGTTGACAGCTGACGGAGCGTGAGTCAGCGGTGTGGCCAAGAAGGCCAACAACATCCTGGCTTGTATTGGGAACAGCGTGGCCAGCAGGATTAGGGAAGGGATTGTTCCCCGGTGCTCGGCACTGGTGAGGCCGCATGTCGAATACTGTGTTCAGTTTTGGGCCCCTCACTACAGGAAAGACGTGGAGGTGCTGGAGCGTGCCCAGAGAAGGGCAGCG
>JANZLQ010000001.1:53785064-53800984 GCA_026212715.1 Elanus axillaris | reverse complement strand
GGAGCAACCGGCTCTGGTGGAAGGTGTCCCTGCCCAGGGCAGGGGGGCTGGAAGTAGATAATCCTTAAAGTCCCCTTTCAACCCAAGCCGTCCTAGGATTCTATGTATGATTCAATATGAGAGGTATTTGTTAGTGTTTCAGAAAACCATATATATAATAATTTCTCTTTATTTATTTATTTCTCTTTAATTTTTAAGAATAGGGGAGATAGAATATATACATATATATTCTTACGTAAGTTGGGTTAGTTGGTTTTGCTAACAGGCAGGGCAGTGTTTTTGTCATTGATGTGAAAATACACAAGGTTTGATGCAAAGGACGTTTAAATGTAGCTATACTTGATAACAAATTATTTTCCAGTTTTATTTGGTTGAAGTGCTTTATCTTGCAGCTGGTAGTTGCTTTTATTAGAGAAAATACAGGCTCTTTCTGTTTGTCATGTCAGAGGGAGCCCAAATTTCAAATTTTGGAGATGAAACTTTCTTTGTTAAGGACCTGGGAATAAGATGTTTACATGGAAAAAAGTAGCTTCTTGTTACAGTTTTCAGAATAGGATTCTTGATATTTGCTTGTGTAGTTGATATAATTGAGTTGGGAATCAAACCTGTATTTCACACCTCATCTAACCCTCTGTTATCAGATTTCAGTGCTGTGAGACTTTATAAAAGTGACTTACTGACCTTTTAAATACGGTGTGTCAACTTTATGCTGGCTGTGATAGTAAATACATGCCTAATAAAGCTACCTACGTCAGTGGTGAGAATTTGCAGAAAATAAAAACTTCAAACTATGTGTATCCACAATTCTAATAACTATAACAATAATAATGCAAAGAATTGTCACTTTGTTCCAGTATGCTTTTTTCCCTTTTCACTTGCATTGTATTTTTGTTTTTCAGTTAAGTAACCTAATTTATTCATTAAAAAAAAAAAAAGCCTTTTCCTCTTCCTCACAGGTTTGGCTTTTTTTCTTATTTTCTTCCCTTGACTGACTGACTTTTTCATCCTTGTTTGCTCTTTGTCTTCCTCAGCTGCATTTGTGTCTGTGTGATTATTGCTTTTTTAATACTGTGCATGTTTCCTTGAACCATGCAACATGCAGTGAAGTTTCATTTGTGACTGGGGTTCCTGGCTAATGGGGCAACATGCAGATCAGTTACAGTGTCTTATTGGCAGAGAGGAGCAGCTACACGAATGCTGAAGTGGCATCTTCTTGCTCCCTCCTTGTTTGCTACAGCTTACAACATTGTAGAGCAAATATGCAGTCTCAAGGCAGTGGTCAGTCTTTAAACAGAGCATGAAATTCCTCTTAATGCAGTAATAAATAGACTTTCTCTTGTTGTTCAGCTCAAAATGGACGTTAAGGGATGAAATGGCACCTCCTTCACTAGAAGAAAAACTTAATTATTTTCACACTTTTCTTTCACCTTCTGCTGATGATGATGGCAGGAAAAGGAACAGGATTATATTTTTACTGACAGTGTTCTTTTCTTCAATTTATACTGGCATGGTAGAGTTGTTAATCAACATGTCCCCACTTGTTAGAGAATGGCCTTGACATAATTCTTGTTTATCAAAGGTACAGAAGTGACACACAAGGGAGGTTATACACAACAGCCGACACTTTTTAGTTCTAAGCATGCCTGCCGATCCCTGTTAAGTGCTGAGTCAGAAAAATTCTATCGTGTCTGTAGAATGTGGGAGTCGATGAAAACTAATTAAGCGATGCAAAAATCTTTCAGCACTTTTAGACAACCTTTGCCAAACAATCGTTTTTTCACAAGTCTTGATTCTTGATCAAAATACCTAATCATGTGATGTAGACCTTGTCATTGCTGACGACATTGCTTTCATCTGTCATAACAGCGAAAGGTCCTGATGTGGAAAGGTTCACGGCCTAGCAGTGTCTGATGTGCTGACAGAGCTTTGACGATCCACGCAGCTTTTGTTTCTTCCAAAGACATTTTTTTCTTAGTAGCTGAGTCTAGGAATCTTACCTTGTCAAGCTGTGTGGAATGGTCAGCAATGTGAATACAAAATCATACCTCAGCATTCTGAACGTTTTCACTTTTTTAGCTTGAATTCTATTTCAGTCAGGGGATAATGATGCTACAAAACTGATGTTTTGCAGCCACATGTTTTACCTGGAAAGTACAAAAAGGATGTGGAAGTTGAATTCTTTTTTACTACTGCTGAATTAAATAAGGGCTCTGATTGGTAGTTAAGCTTTTGTGGCCTTTTGCACTCAAAGAGAGATAAGGAAAAGGAGGATCATCTTTGTTCTTCACACAGCATATATAGAGATTTCCAGCATTTGGAAATCAGATTATGTGTAATTGTTCTACTATGAGAATTAATAATATTTTAAAAATTAAACCATGGCAATGGTCAAACAAGTGAATTTAAATTAATGAAGATTAAGGGGGAAGGATAACAATTCAGAGAATAATAAGGACTAGGTCTAGAAGGTGTTTACTTGATCATGATCAGACAGTATTGTACCAGGGCAGGTTTAGGTTGGGTATTAGGAAAAGTTTCTTCACCGAAAGGGTTATCATGCACTGGAAGAGGCTTTCCCGGGAAGTGGTTGAGTTGCCGTCTCTGGAGGCGTTTAAAAGACATGTAGATGTGGCAGTTGGGGGTGTAGTTCAGTGGTGGATTTGGCTGTGTCAGGTTTGTGGTTGGACTCTGTCTTAAAGGTCTTTCCACCCTGAATGTTTCTATGATGGATGTAAGCCGATCCCTGCACACGGAGAATTGAATGCAAGAGAAGGCTCCACGTGCGTGGATCAAATTGCTTGAATAAAAGAATACAGAGGAACTGTGGGCTAGATGCCTCAGTCTTGCGTTTTGGGGCCAGTTCATAGTTTCTCTGTGGAGTGTTCTAGCAGCTGACCAACTGCTGTATTTCCTTTGCAGCACAGAGGTATAATCTACCCCCTGAAAAAAGTAGGGACAGCAATTGATCAAAGGGTTTATGTGGCTTTTGCTTTCATAAAACTAGTGCTACCATACTTACAATAAAAATATGGCTTCCTGAGTTCAGGACAATTGTCATAAAGGTGGACAACTCCCATTTTCTGCTGCTGAAAAGATGATTTCTTAGTACAGTGAAACTGAGTTAACATTTCTTACCTTCATTCTGTTTTTACAAAGTTAAGGTAAGGTAAAAGCCTTTGTTTCCTGCCACTCCTAGAATCTTGTCTAATGTAGGTGGAGAATGGTTAGTTCTTTGAGCAATGATAAAGTAATAGCCTAAGTGAGAAAACAGGGCATTTGCGCGGAATAGAAGTTACGTTTTTCTCCTTTCAAATACTTAATGGAATTAGGAATGTACAACTGCAAATGAGCGGAAGAAACAAGAAGATCTTAAAGAGACTTTTGGTCTTAAGGTAAAATTAAGAGACCCAGTGGAACTTGATAATATTAAAGACAGTTTAGTGTGGTAGTGTGGGTTCCATTTCGTCCCGTCCCCCCCCCATTGCAATGTTCTTGTTCAGAAGGTACAGCAAAGAGCTGTAAAGAGCTTAACCACTGAACAGCTCTGCACGGCCGTGACTGCTGTATCTCGATTGCCAATACCTGAATGATTCACTCAGGGTGAATGTGGCATCTCTGGATGGGAGGCTTTTTGTGCAGAGGCTTTAATGATTCTCTTACATCACTGTTGCACTGGGAATGTCCCGGCAAGGCCTCATCTGTAATAATACAGTGTATTTCTATTTCTCTTTTGTTCCAGAAGGGGAATTTGTGTTCAAGAAGCTTGGAACAATAGGTGAGAAGAACATGCACTAGGATTCTGAGGGTAATCTGGAGACTTACAGAAGGATTTGAAAGAATTTAGACTCGTTTAGTTTAACAAAATTAAAAGCTGAGCGCTTGCATACTCCTGCCCTATGGGCAACAAACTCCAAGAAAAACAGTGTAAAGAACACAAAAATTGTAGGATTCAAACAAATGGGGTTAAGCTGACAGAGAATAATTTTGGGCTGAAAACCCCGGGGAACTTAAAGAGGGGAGAAAGAAGCTGAGTTTTAAGATGGCATTTGATCCATTATAAGGATTGCATGATGTGGGATAGGAAGGAATTAGATTTGATCCAAGAAGTCTTTTCCAGTTGTGTGATCTTTTAATATTAGTACACTGGTTTATAGAAGGGGGTGGGGAAAGAATTGCAAGTGGGCAAAACCCAGCTACATATAAATCTTCTTTTAAAAGAAATTAAACCCAGAACCCAAACTCTGAGGGAAAGCATTTGGTTTCTAGTACTTGAGTATTTCTCATACCAACTGATGCCCAGTCTTTGCTAGCATGAACATGCTCATTGTTGAAATCTGCTGCTGAAGTAATGAACTCCTGTTGAATTATCAGTTTCCAGAATCATAAAGGATAATTTTGCTTTGGCAGATGAAAAATTTTCTGAATCTATATACTATATTTGCACAAAGCTTACATTGTTAACTGCGCTGTCACAGTGGAGACTTTTTTTGGTCAATCTTTTGTTCTAAATCTGCATTTTGAATTATTTGCTCTCTACACATTAGTTCATCAAAAGAGATAAAAGCCTTTAGAAAATATTTCTAAAAACGTGTGGGTTTTTTATCAGCTTATTTTCCTAAAACTGTATATTTTAGGGCCATGACTTGTCTTTTCTCCTCCTCCTGACTATTCAGTTAGAAGGGTTTTCTAAGAAGCAGATGGTCATGTGTTAGTCTTTAATAGGTATTAATGGCTTTTCTGCTGAGACTTTTAAAAGTATCAGTAAGGGCATATCTTGTCTTGCATAGAGAAACTTACTTCATTTTTTTCCAATATTTATGTAAGTTTTAGGGGAACAGTGCCCCCATTTTATCAAATGTTCTGTCAGGCTTTCAAGAAATACTAGTTGTAAGTATGAAACAGTTTGACAAAGTTTCTGTAATCTCACTTTCTCAGTCTTTTATAATGCCCTAACTTTGTTAGCTCTCCTGTCACAGTAAACTTCCAGAGCAGACAAGTCCTGAATTACTAATGAAAACCAGGAAGATTGTAGCTTGAAAACTCATGTTCTTTCAACCTTTGTTTGCAATATAATTAAAAAGGGCACCAAGTCAATTTTTAAAAGGCGGGCATATCTTTTGTAGTATGTTTGCATTGGAGAAAAAAGAAAATTCCAGTCAAGAAAGAAAACTCTTGCCTCATGGTTTTATGAAAACGGTGCAGGTTTTGCTGCATTTGGCAGCGCTTTCAGATTTTAAGTTTTGATGTAATTGAGAAGATGCCATTGCCAGAATGTAAACTTGTTATTCTAGTCTTGCTTAAAAAACCGACCTTGCAAGTGATAACAGTAACAAAGGTGGGAATTCACTCCACCCTGTCTTCCCACTTAAGTCAGGCCTCAATTAGCTCCATTTATATGCTAATATCAAGCACAGGAAACTTCCTTTTTCTTTACTTTGTACACAATAAGGAAATAACGCAGGAAAAAAGATTAGGTTACATTAATGTTGCATAGTTAATAATGAAATTTGAAAATAATCTAATCTTTCCTCTCCACATTAACTGTCCGATTCTTGCAAGGAGAGTGTGTCTGTGTAGTGCAGTGCAGCCAGTGAGACACTGCCTGTCTGTGCTGGGTTGCTGCGGGGAAATGTAAACATAAAGGGAAGTTTACAGTCTCCTCTTCCAGGCACTCTGCATTTTCTGTTCTTTCTGTTCTTTTAAATGTTCGACTTCCACTTACCTCCATTGAGTGTGGAATGTCAGCGGTTCCTGGCTATTTATTTAATCTCAAAGTGTATGAGGTTTTTGTTTGTGCTTAAGGATACTTTGTTTTACACTTTGTAGTAATCAGTTCTAAAAATCTAGAAGATAAACCACAATAAAATGCTTTTCTGTTGGGCTTTGTTAGTAGAGTAACTGTGAGTACTACAAGGCAGAAGAAACTAGTTGCAAGGACTTCTGTTGCACAGTTAAATGGTAAATCCTGAGCTTTCCATGTTTGTGTCTATGCACAGTTGTATCAAGGAAGAGAATATTTAGTGTGAAACAATATTCTTTGGTCCTTTTAAATTTTATTATTTTTTTTAATCAGACAGAGAAGTTGGTGTGTTTTGTAACTTCCTTAAGTTCATGCCAAATCATATTTTCACTGCTGAGTTTTAACTTAGTTTTCCACTTAGTGTTTGTATACCTAAGGCACCTGTTTACTCTGTACTTTGGACGCTGGGGCCAAAACCAGTCTGTGTGCTTTTAATCAGGCAGAAGAAAAATACTGCAATACATAAGGAACATATTATTCATAAAAGTAGATGCTTGCTTTGGTTTTACTTTCGAAATGTTAAAGCTTCAGTCTTGGTGTATACGTATCTGCAGCAAACAGAACGATTTTTTTCAAACCTCAGAGTCACTTGTCTTAGTCGTGTTTTCCCTGGTTTTGCCTTATAATTAAAAGTTGGGTCTTCTTGTAGATAATGATTTATGTTGGTTTTGTTTTTTTTTTTTTTTTTCTTTTACAGGTTGCTTTTAAAACCTTCAGTAAACATAGAAATTTGGATTCTTCCTTGGGCTTGCTCCTAAAAAAAGGGTTTTGTATGTTAATTTTATACCTGTAGTGCAAACCATTACATGGTCAGCTAATGCAAATTCGATTTTGAGTAAAGCAAACATGAGGATGTACTCTAGAGGAAGCAACAATCAGAAAGACATTTGCCATGATAGGTGTGCCTTTTAGTTAATATATGCTGGTAATCGAGTCGGACCTGTCAGTAAGCTGTAAGGTGGACGGTAGAATGGTGCGGTAGGCAGCTAGCTATAAACTACTCAAGTAATGAAACCCCACAGCTATCAAAAGGATGTGCTGCAATTTCAACCTGAATACTTACCTTCGTTTGGGCCATCTAATCCATTCTGGTTGTGATGATCAAAATTCTTGCTTTTCCTAGTAGAAGTTTGAAACAATTCAGAGTCAGTGCTGCGCCCATTTAATTGGTAGGATTTTCTATTGTGCCTTATTTTGTCTTGTGCCGAGATGTTGCTGTGAGGAGCAGTCCCACTGCGGTGGCTGCAGCCTGCCCTGTTTTGCTTGGGATTGTAGGCTTGCTCACCTGAGTGAAGAGTGAGGTGAATCCTTCTGTCGGAAGGGAAGATGTCTTTGTGTGCGTAAATGGACTACAGTTGCTTTACCTCAACCTCATTTACAACTGGCTGTTCGAGAGCAGTATTACTGAACTCCTGAGCACGTACGTCAGCACTACCTTCAGACTGCTTCTGGTAGTGAGAGTATGGGTCTGTTTAGGAGGAGTTGCAACCAGAAGCAATGGGATGAGAAGGAGAAAAGTAGTATTTTAAACCGAAGTACTGTCAGTTAAAATTTATAAACAGGTAAGGGAATAAATTTGGAATATGTAGAATCTGGTACCTGAAAACTTGCGTACAAAATTTTGTAATTGTTAAGGTGTTTGCAGTGAGAGTAGCTCACACAGAATCCTGAACCGCTTTTGGACGGGCTAACTTACATGTTGCTAAGTGTAGAGGCAGTAGTATGCAGCTGCTCATGGGCTGAAGGGAAAAGCAGTAAATACTTGAAAGTTAACTGCACTGTGTTGTGTGCTGTAAGAAGATAGTTGCATTGTTTAGCTTAGCTTAACCTTGGCTGAAAACTAGCTAAACAGTCACAGCGGGGATTGTTGTGTTGGATATATCCTATTTACAGGAGAGTCTTTTGCTTCTGAGGATCTGTCAAGTGGTGTGGTAGATCTGTTTCGTTTTTACCCTTGATTTTATGAGTTGGATGTCTTGCTACAATTAAGTTTTATACAAAGCAACCTGAACGTTTGGTTTACCCTAGCCAAGTTTAAGCTTACAGGGTACAGACTGTGTAGATTTTACGGCGCTCCCTACTGTGTGCATTTCTTACGTTGACTGACATAATGTTCTTTGTGATACTGAACTCCTCTGCGTGTCCTCCACCACTTCATCAGGTGTTCGCTTGTAATATGCAGATGCACAATTAGGTCTTGGAATGTTAACCAAAACATTATATTACTACGGACTGCTACTTCCCTTTAGGAAGAAATACACAACTGTATTTACTTGGAGGGTAAGGAGTAATCTCTTTCAAGCAAAGCAGGATTATTGTTTACAGTTTTCGAAGATAAAGCATGAAATAATTGGATTGCGCTGCTGATAATCATCTCTTGACTCTCTTGGGAGCACCAAATACAAGGTGCTGGAAAGAGGGAAAATATTAATTCTGCTTCTTGTGTAATCCTCAAATAATGTTTTAAGTCAAGCTAATTCGATGTGCGATACGTGTGTATCTCAAACACAGGTGAAATGTACAGGTGATAGCAAATGTAAAATTCCCCCGTGTTTAAAATAAAATAATGATTAGAGTTACAAAAGTATCTTTTCTGCAACTGCTGTGAAGAGAAAGAAGGAGCATTATTTTTATTAACATGTTACAGAGAGGTGAAATTCCATTATTGAAATGGACTGTGTGTGGCTGATATTTGCCAAGGTAATGAAAGGAGGTAGATTCAGAAGTCCTACAGTAACTGAACAGCAACCAAAATAATAAATGACACTTGATGACACAATGATGACACAACTTTAAGCCATTTATTGTGATTTCATGATAGTGTGTTTAATGAAATACTGTAACCATTGTGGAATGAAATGTATATTTAAAACCAAAGAGAAGAGTTTCAAAGTAGTCAAGTAATGAATGCATTTTATATAACATTGTTTTAATCATGTGATTATACAAAATACAAATAATACAAAACGCACGGAAAAGCCTAAATTACACTGTTAAATCCTGGGACTTCTGAGTTTTTGACTGATGCCCATCTTGTTTTTTGTTTTGTTTTTTTTAAGTTTTCATAGTGTTTATTTTAAGAATAAAGTGAATACTTGGGAAGGTTGGCTATGTCTAAATAAAATGCCATTATCTTTAAGAAAAACTCATAAGGCAAATTTCAGTCCATTCCAACATGTGAGCTTGTAATATTTCTTTGATGCTGGGGAAGGCGGGGTGTGGTGGGATGTCTTCAATGTGTAAGTTTCTTCTCTATTTCAAAGGGAAAATAATTGCTATGCCTATTTTAGAGGTATTGGACCATTTATTTACTGACTGGCATAGCGCTATTAATTTATTGAGATAGCTTTCTACAGCAACCGAATAAACTCTAAACAGTGGAACCTTTAGTCCTCGGAAAGAGAATAAACAACTGCAGTAATACAAGACCACACATTAAATATGCATTTCTTTATTGATGAAGAATGGACAGTGGTCTTTGATTAACTTGGTAGTTTGTGTATTGTAAATAGATAGTGCATATGGGAGAAGTAACCAGGGCATATGTTATGCATTTTGTACATGTTGCATTATGTTTGCATTTGTTTATTTACTTGAGTAAGAAATGGAAAGTTTAGGTTTTGTTCGTACGTGAATATAATAGGCAACTCTACTTTTGTTCTTAAAAACTGAATGTATTTGCTCAGGTTTGCAGCAGTTGCATCAAGATGCACTTTTTTTCCCCCCTTGGAGAGTATTAGGTACACAGGATGTTTGTCAGTCAGTTGTGTGTGACACGAAATTGTCCAATTGAAGTTAGTTTTGGCTTAACAAAAGATAGTAGGGAAGTTTGTGTATATACATCTAGCCAGATCTTCTTTCCCAGTCTAAAATTATTGGATTTGGACCTTCACTGACATTTTGACTATGTGCAGTTGACACTGGGAGGAAGAACATTTGACCACTGCATTAGAGTAGTTCAATACTAGTAGTAGTTTTATTACCTGTAATTTTGAATGTACTGCTGAATTTTCCTGCTGAATACTTTTAGCTCACATAAGTACACAGGTATTTGAGGTAGGAATAGACCTAGAACATGACCTCTAATAGTGCAAGTACCAGAGTATAGAAGGCTGAAAGCTTACACAGGCAGCACATCTTGAGTTGTTCTATGAGTGTTGAAGGTGGACTGAAATGCTTATTGCACTATTTGAGATGAAAGACTGACTTTAGTAGGTCTTTAGTAAAAAAACCCTAAAATACTCATGTACTTAATTGAAATATATTTTACATTGATATCTGAAATAATTTGTGTGGCATAAGGCTGAGAGGTAGCTCCAGATAGTACGAAGTGATTTTGCTTATGCTCATGGCTGATGCTTAATTTTTTTGCTTTGGGAATAATTCTTAACATATACAGAACTTGAAGTATTTGAGCCATAGTAAAGCCTGTTCTTAAAACTGTTATCTGGTTTTACTTGCAGTTGTGCAGTCTTTTGTATTATAGTTTCTTAAGTACCTACTTAAGTACTGATGCCAAACCCAAAACTTAGCAGTGCCAGTGATGTAGATGTAGTCAGTAATATGTGCAAAATTGTAACGGGCAGCAAGTACTTGAGCTTCAGCTGATAGAGGAGATGCCATGTTCCCAACTTAGAAGAAGAAAGTTTTCTCTTCTCTGAAGGATAGTTCAGGGTTCTAGTCAGCCAGCAGGATGGTTGAGAGACTAGCAAAGTAAATACTTTTTTAAGGTTTTCCTCTCTCAAATGCTTTGCTCCCACTTTTAAAATGGTGTAATTACTGTGTCATATCTCCTTCCATCACTTCTCTCTTTCTTGTTTCTGGTCTTGTACGTTTGTGTTTTTTTCTTCCTTTTTTTTTCTTTTTTTCTTTTTTTTCTTTTTTCTTTTTTTTTCTTTTTTTCTTTTTTCTGTTTTTTTTCTTTTTTCTTTTTTGTTTTTTTTGTTTTTTTTATTTTTTTTTTTTTTTTTTTTTTTTTTTTTTATGTGAAAGCATGGCAGTATGGTAGAGAAGGGAAACCATAATCTTTTGATTTCTCCTCGGGAGAGCAAACATGATTCCTTTCCTGTATAGGTTGATGATATTGCCACTGACTGTTATGAGGAACAACTTGTTCCTAGCTGTCCTTTGACGGGGAGAAAAATACCTATTTTTTTTTCTGGCAGGCCTGGGAGTGTAGTTTGACAGTAGTGGCCGTAACAAATGAAAAAGCAATTCTTGTGTTAATGCCCATATGTTTACAGGTTATAATTTAAATTAAAAATACTATGGCTGTTGGTGATGTGATTACCTGCCTTAGATTTAAATTGTTACTTAGCTTACCTAACTGTGTAAATGATCATCTTGCTCATGTAGATGGCTGAAGTTTTGTTTGCGTAAATTTACTAGTATGTTTTCTCGACTGTGCCACTGTGAGGTAGTCCAGCTTTAAGCTCCCATCAGTGTGATACTGTAGAAAAATTTACAGAGTAAACCCATCCATTTTTCTACACATTTGCGTTTTTTTAAGAAGTGTTCAGTGTAAAATAAAAGCCCCAAACAACCCAACAACAAAAAAAACCCACCCTGAAATGACATTTTACCCTAGTGTTTTTTGATATGTACGCAATTATGCATATTTACTCAGTTAAAATTTTCTATCAGTGCATCTACAAACTTTGTGTAGCAAGTATATGTTTAATGCTACAAAAGGTATTTTGAAAAGATCAAACTGTAAAATTTCACTGACTCTTTACTAGTCTTCAGTGAAAAAAAGTTACTAGAAAACCCCAATAATATCCGCTTTCTACTCCTATAGCAAGTAACATTTTCCTAAAATGGTTGTATTCCAGATGTTGCTTCCGTTACGCTGTTTTCTTTGTTCTTACACAGTGTGTATGAACTGTGTGTTCAGAAAAACTTCATCTACCTAGAGAAAAAAAATTTGGGAAGAAAGCAGTCCAAACAAGTGTTCAAAAATTATTTTTAGTTACAAATTTTCAGTGAAATAAATGTGGATTTTGTACTGACATAGCGATGCCTCTGAATTTTCGTAGCATGAGGAGAATTTGAAATCCTCATGCCAGAGAACATCAGCAGTGGAATGAAACTCTGGTTCCGTATAAACAAAATTGAAAATTCCCATTGATTTCTGGGAGGCCAGAATTCTTTTTGCATTTTAACAGTAAGATTCCTTTGACTTACTGTGTACATCAAAGGAGAACACATTGTACTGTATCATTCACAGTTTAGTAAGGGTAAAATAGGTACGTGTATTTAAACAGCTGGTTGCAAACAAAAAAAGTGTTATTACTTAACATTTGGCTTAAACTGTTCTTGTTTTAATGGCTTCATATCTGGCTGTGGGAAACAAAGTGTTTTCAGTACACTGGAAATGCTCCACAGATGTGTTTTTTTGAGGAAATTTTACTGTTCTGTTTGATGTGCCTGTCTGTGAAAATTACTTGCTGAAAGGATGACTTAGCTGATCATTAATTGTTTTGTGTTTGCAGGTCGCAAAACAGCGATGTCACAGAACTGACCACGTTCATCACAGTAAGTAAGCTGTAGCCATAAGCATTCTGATAATTTCCTGAGAAGCATGAATCATATAGGGAAAAGGAAAATATTATGTACTGTATGGCTTAGCGCTAAATTCTGCATCCAGATCGTGATTTCACCCAGACATTAAGCACAGGCTTAACTAAGACTTCTAGATTCTTAGTCCACATGTGCAATTACTTTTGTGACTTCAGGCTTAACTACTGAGTAGGTCCTTAACAATAAATGTCCATAATATATTTCTTACTGGATTTCTTCGTATGTAGGCTTGAAATATAAATATGATAGTAATTTTAGTGTGTTGCACATATTCCGTATACCTTTAGTAGCTTAGGGAATGTTTAAAATTAGTTCAGAGATTATTCTGAGGGTTTTGATTCCAAAATCAATTTTAGCACCTTTAAAAAATATTTTGAAAAAGTCAGAGAATGTGTGATGTTTTGCTAAATGATGAGCATGAATGATCTTGTTTTATTAATAGATTATTAGGCAATGAAGAATTTTGCATTCATATCAATTTGCTTGTTTTTTTTTCAGGATAACTAAAGAAAAAAAAAGTGTTTGTGTCTTCCTCCAGGACTTTGCTTTAGTTTAAGTTAATAGTGAAAACTAAAATAGATAGAGATGTGAACAGAAAGCCTGACTGGCTTTGCTTAGCTCGCAGATGCAACTTCAGGCATGCTTTTAACTGTTACTGTACTTACTGTCTGTCAGGTACATAAAGTAAGAGAGGAAAATCTGAAATAGATTTGAAATGATTTTTCAAGTTTATTACTTTGGTGTTCATCATATTAACCATCAATTCTTAATACACTTGTGATAATATGTGCTGAAAATAGCAAATAACATACTTAAATTTGTAAAGACATTGTAAGTGTTTGTCCAGTAATGAGATATGTTGGTTAACAAGAGCCTTGTTTAGATCCCAGACATGATATTGTGTGATACGGTGGTGGAGTCTTACGTTTCAGTAACGACCTTCATGCCCTTATCCCAGAGGTAACTTTACAATCAGTAAAGATAAAATTTGCACTGACAGTGGTGGGGAAGGAAGGCTATATCAGTCATGTTTGCATTTTGATTAAAATAATTTTTAAGATTAAATTTTAAAGGCACAGGTTTTAGAAGTACTTCAAGTGTACAGTGGCACGCTTTCTGTACAATGCAGAAAAAGAGGCTGTTAAAAACCACTCCATGTGACAATACAGTATTTACAGGAATGGTAAGAGCACCAACATCTGCTGAATTCTAAGAACAAATAGGTTCATATGGAGAGAGCAGCTCTATTAAATAGGAGGGATCAAGTGAATTAAAGGTCAAAAGAACAGTTTTCTAGTGAGCACATTGCTTAGTAGGCAGTGATACGAGAGCAGGTAAGGGCAGGAGGTGAGATAGCCTGCTATTTCGATGTGAAGAGCAGCAATCTGAAACAATTTAAAAAAACCCAACAAAACCCAAACAACTAGGAAAGTCATTAAGTAATTGGCAATAATAGACAAAAATAGAAAGACCGTATCTAGGATTTTGAGTTTACTGCAGTCATCAGACACTGTGAAACTTTCTGTAATACAGTAGTACACTGCTAATTTCTCTAAGGTGAGCCAGTTTTAATGAAAAAGCTTTCTTTTGGTATAAGCTGAACCTTATTGTTTTTTGTCAACAAGGTAACTTTTTTTCTGGGCCATACTGAAACTGAAAGACTGCTACCTTCCCAGCCTCCTTGTGTCTGAAGAAAGACATTGGAACTTCCTAGAGGCAGCTCCCAGTTCTGCAGGGGATAGGGGCATGTAGTATCTAATTAGTATTAAACATTACTCATATCTTGGGCTTTAATAAGCTAAGCCTGCTAACTTTCGGACTTGTGAAATCTTTAAAAAAAAAAAAATTAGTCCTTTTCCTTGGGAAGGAGAGGCAATGGCATTGAGTATTCAGGTACTTCTAATACAAAACCACCCATTGCTGGAGTTGAAAATTTCTCTCCAACTTCTCTGAACACTCAAGTGTTAAGAGGGCTCCTTCCTCCTTAATGTTTTGGGAGTTACTACTCACAAACAAGTCTAGATCCTACTTGAGGGGCAGTTTTCCCTAGATCTAAAAGCACAGAATGAGAGTTGCTAGCTAGCTGCAGCCGATCTCTGTAACTCTGTAGAACAATCAGGATGAATACTGAACAAAGAAGTGCCTTACTCGGTAGAATGAGAAGAACACTCCGTAAGTGGTCAAGTTGACATGCATTTTTCTTTTCTCCCTCTAAACATGCAATTGGAGAAGAGCAGGAGGAACTTCTGGAAAGATTTTGCTTATTTGATCAGTTTTCCCGTAGGCCTTAAAAAATGCAAGGGAAACAAGCTCATTTTTAAGGTTGATTGTACTAACTCAGTGTACCAGTTTATTCTGCTTGCGTGTTTATGGCTGACTATATGTTACTTAATCCTTTTGTGAGGAATGAGAAATGTCAAATCTCTGAAAAAAGAAGAAGCATAGCCTTTGTCATTGCTAACATTTTTGTGGGTACTGTCAGTTCTTTAGCCTACAGAACATACTTTCTTTGTTATGAAGCAATAACAACCCTTCCATCCAAAGAAATGGCACTTCAGTATGCATGCTGTTGTAACAAATAGGTTGCTCAAGGGAGAGATCAAAAAGATTAGGAAAAATGGCAAGTAATAATTCCTTCTACCTCATGAGGTTGTTTTTTTTTCTGTTAAAGTCATGCCATTTTAGACGATTTCTAAATTTCTCGTCCCAAAATACAAAATTCTTTTCATCCCCAATGATGGCTCTTTTTATTTGTTCCAAACGGTGGTGGTGGTGAATTCTAACAGTACCGCTTTACCTGTGGAAACAGAAACAATGTAGAATGTTGACATAGTACTTGAAAGTTATGCAGATAATACTTTCAAAAATTTTCTATATGGTTGTAACTAAAAAATGTATTACTGGCTATAATTAAACAAGTGACATAAAATTAAAAGGTCAGCTGAGCAGAAGGCTGAACAAAATCTAGAGAGTTAAGGTCAAGTTAGGAAGAGAGGCCTCAGAATTTGACCAAAATTGTGAACACAAGTTACATTTATGAGAGGTGTTACCATTACAGGAATACTAGTATTAGTACATGCTGTGGGTAGCGGAAGAATCTTTGTGGGTGAGATCTACAGTTAAGTTTTTTTCCATTTTTTGGCGGGGAGGTTGGAAGAGGAAAAAGAAAATCTTGAGCAAAGAAGAGGAAGACGTTAAGTATTCGTAAATCATGCTTTCTACAGAAAGTAGCAGTAAGATTTGACAGGTTTTGAAAACTACCCAGTTCCTTTTTACAGTAATGAAGTATGTATTGGCCTACTTTGAGTTGGTGACTAGGAGTGTAAAGGTGAACAACAGCAACAACAAAACTTTTTTTTTTTTTTTACTGTGTCAGACCCAGGAAAGATTTTCTATAGTTGAATGACTGGTTATAAAATATATAAGCAAATTGCCAAGAAAAGCACTTCCCTTACATGACAATAAAGGGCAGCGGAGCTGGCGAGGGGCCTGGAGCACAAGTCCGGTGAGGAGCGGCTGAGGGAGCCGGGGCTGTTTGGCC
>JANZLQ010000001.1:53771493-53784903 GCA_026212715.1 Elanus axillaris | reverse complement strand
AAAAATTTCCTTACCGAAAGGGCTGGCAAGCATTGGACCAGGCTGCCCAGGGAGGTGCTTGAGTCACCGTGCCTGGAGGGATTCAAAAAGCCCGTAGACAAGGCACTTGAGGAGGTGGTCTAGTGGGCCTGGATGAAGGTTGGACTCCACGATCTTGAAGGTCTTTTCCAACCTTATTATTCTATGAAACCTAAGTGTGTGTAAATAGTAGCCTGTTTGCAAACAAAATAAAACCACAGCAGACTTGCAGGAACATGCAAGTTAGGCAAACATCTTGCTTTTTTTTTTTTTAAACCATGTGCTTTATCACTTGTCAGCTGCTATGTCTCAGATCAAAAGAAGTAGCACAAAAAACGTGATTGTTGAACTGTAAGTGAAATTTTAAGAGGTCTGGGAACTGGCAACTGATGAGAAACTGTTGATAAATTGGAGCACACTGTACAGAGAGGTAAGGGGGAAAGAAAGAATTAAAATTTGGTGTACTTGGGTTAACAAAAATAGTTCTATGCTTTTATGGCAATTTGAATGTATCATTGGCTCCTTCCCCACAACTGTTCCCGTTCTTCTCTTCAGAAGTTAGCTTATACATCTAGATACGTAGCTGTATTTGCCTCTTCATCATGTAAGTACTCAAAAGGATGCAGAGAATTCACGTGAAGGTGCCTTTGGTTGTGGAAAAAGAATCTTTGTTTTTACATTCACCCCCCAAACAATTCTGTGGCTTGCAGTATGAGACAGACATTGACCTGTTAGAGCAGGTCCAGAGGAGGCCACAACAATGGTCAGAGGGCTGGAACCCCTCTGCTGTGAAGAAAGACTGACAAAATTGGGGTCGTTCAGCCCAGAGAAGAGAAGGTTTGAGGGGGCACCTGGTTGCGGCCTTTCAAGCTATAAAACAGGATCGTAAGATAGACGGAGAGAGACTTTTTTACCAGGGCCTGCAGTGACGGGAAAAGGGGCAGTGGTTTTAAACTGAAGGAGAGTAGGTTTAGGTTGAACGTAGGGAAGAATTTTTTTTTACTGAGAGGGCGGTGAGGCCCTGGCCCAGGTTTGCCCGGAGAGGCTGTGGATGCCCCGTCCCTGGCAGTGCCCAAGGCCGGGCTGGATGGGGCTTGGAGCGACCGGCTCTGGTGGAAGGTGTCCCTGCCCATGGCAGGGGGGCTGGAACTAAATAATCCTTAAAGTCCCCTTCCAACCCAAGCCATTCTATGAAAACGTGTTGTTTGTTGCTTGTAGTAAATAGTATTTGAAAAGCAGCAGTTTGGTTTTTTGACAGTGTAGGTGGATGTACATTTGGAAGCTCAGAAAAAATATAAAAGCTTCCAAAACAGCCCATCCCCCAAAGAATGTGAGAATTTACTTCCTTCATACATGTGTAACACCTGCAGATTTAATTATATTTTTACTTCGGTATAATAACAACAATAAACATTGACTAAGAAACTAAAAATAATAAGATTTTAACAGCTTTATGTGCTTACAGTAATTATACAGAGTGTAAATAAAAGGCAGAAAGCAATTATGCCTTTTTTCTACTTATTTTTGCATAGTTATTTTTAGAAAATAATTTCATTAAAAGTTGAAGTAAGTTTATTGCTGTATATTGCTGATTTGTCTGCAGATATGGTCATTGTGTATGCTTGCTTGTATGTGTATGTTTAGATTTATTTATCAAGGAAAACAAATGACCATGGTAGATAAAACAATTATGCAAGTAAAATTACAAAATGACTGAAAGCTTCAAGGAAAGAATTAATAAAGTGCGTATTTCTCTGTGGAATACCTAGTTTTATTACGGTTTTTGTTTCAACTAATAGACTACGTTTGATGTCTTGTATTTTATAATAGGAAGGCAGTTAAAAAAACCTGCTCACTACTGACACAACTTCTGTAAGAGTTCCTCCAACTGTTCTAATGCTTCTACTGCAAACCAGATTTAATAATGGTTATTTACTGAAAGGGTTAAGGAACAGATTTTGATTATGTATTGTCAATCTATGATTAGCATCTGTTAGGAGGAGTAAGTGGTTTATTGAGCTTTAGTGTACAGATGGCAACTGGAAGAGCTCAGATGTAAATTGAATTTTTGGTAAAATCACTGTGTTGTTAATACCAGCTGGTTTTATCTCTGCAATAGCACCGATCTGTTTGCACAAAAAAAACTATCTTTGCTGTTTACAGTTACTTCAAAAGTTTAAAAGTTTGGGAATCTTTCAAACTACTTATGATCAGATAAGAGTTTTCACTTTACTTTGGCTTTCTTATAGAAAGAAGTGCTCTTAGCATTTAAATACAAAGTTTTGCTTATGGGAAATGAGAAACATTTTTTCTAATTATATTTCAGAGTCTTAATACATAGCAGCTCTGTAATTTAGATCTTTAGGTTAAGAAGACATTTCTAGTCAACTGTTGCAAAGATAATTTTCCATGAGTAAGTTGATGCGACCTTATCTTTTAAATCTAAGTCTTCAGGGACTTTTCTGCTGGTAACTAATCTGAATATGGTGTTCCTGTGTCAGCCAGGAAGCTGCTTTTAGTAGGACTTCACCAATTCACCACAGTAAAGCTCCAAAAAGTGTGGTCTGGCTAAGGGTATACAAGTTCAAGGAGGGAGGCATATTGTCCGTGTTTCTTTTTTTTTTTTTTTCTGTTACCCGAATTCGTACTAATGTGAATCATTTGATATTTGATTATATTTTTTAAGTCTTAAAAATCCTTAGGCAAAACGAAATTTGCTTTATTTAATTTATTTTCTGATTTTAAGGTAAGTAGCCAATCCTTGACAACTGGGGGAGCTTAGATGAGTGTTTTGTGAGAAACTGATGTGAAAACAGAACAGCTTGGTGGCTGGGAGTGGCATACTGATCAGTGTCCCGCTTCTACCATGTGTGAAAGGCACAAGGCCTTGGCTTATTCTCGATTGGTTGTTGTAGCTCTGTTCTTTTGTTGCTTGTAGCCTCGGTAGCCCATAAACAGTCTATTAATTTATCATAACAGTGGGTGAATAAGAATAAAAGGTCTTTTTCAGAAATTTTTCCTAGGAGGGCAGGTTGGGGGCAGTAGCAGAAGGGCCCTGGGGGTGTTGGTAGACAGCAAGCTGAAGGTGAGTCAGCCATGCGCTCCTGCAGCAGAAAAGGCCACCGGCATCATGGGGTGCGTTAGCAAAAGCGTAGGCAGCAGTCTGAGGGAGGCGATTCCCACTGCCCCTCTTGGCCCTTGTGGGACTACATCTAGAGTGCTGTATCCCAGTTTTGGGACCCCCAGCACAGGAAAGGTAGTGACATACATGAGTGAGTTCAGTGGTTGGCTGCCAAGATGAATAGGGAACAAGAGCAGGTGGTGCAATACAGATCTGCAAGAGAATTGGAATCGTTCAGCCTTGCGGAGGCTCGAGGAAGCTAGTGGTTATCTTGAGCTGCCTAAAAGGTATTAGAAGAAAAGTCAGATTCTTCTTAGAAGTGTACAATGAAAGGAGGCAGAAGACACAAATTATGTGAAGGGAAATTTTGATTAGATAAAAGGGAAAAATTCCTGAAAATGGAAGTTGTCAAACTTCATGAGCTGGCAGTGTGCACTTGCAGCCCCGAAAAACAGTTGCATCCTGGGCTGCATCAACTCGAGTGTGGCCAGCAGCTCGAGGGAGGGGATTCTCCACCTCTACGCTGTGCTGGTGAGACCCGACCTGGAGTAGTGTGTCCAGGTCTGGGGTTCCCAGTACAAGAAAGACATGGAGGAGGGACACCAAACATCATCAGAGGGCTGGAGCACTTCTCCTGTGAAGAAAGGCTGAGAAGATTGAGGTTGTTCAGCCCAGAAAAGAAAAGACTCTGGGGAGACCTGATTGTGGCCTTTATATATATAAAGCGGGATCATAAGATAGATGGAGAGAGACTTTTACCAGGGCCTGTAGTGACAGGACAAGGGGAAGTGGTTTTAAACTGTGTGGGTAGGCTTAGATTGGTTATAAAGAACAAATTCTTTACTGTGAAGGGGGTGAGGCACTGGAACAGGTTGCTCAGAGAGGTTGTGGATGCCCCATCATTGGAAGTGGTCAAAGTCAGGTTGGATGGGGCTTGGAGCGACCTGACCAAGTAGAAAATCTCCCTGCCCACGGCAGGGGGTGTTGGACTAGGTAGGTGATCTTTGAAGGTCCCTTCCAACCCAAATCAGTCTGCGGTTCTATGAAACACTGAAATGGGTGCTCAGAGAGCCTCAAAATCTGCATATTGTTTACTGGACAAGGCTCTGAGCCACTTGATGTAACTTTGAAGTGAACTGGGCTTTGAGGAGGTGGTGGAACCAGATGACCTCTGTAAGATCCTTCCAATGTAAACAACTTTATGATGCTGTCTTAACTAGAAAGTTCTTAATTATTTTCTGTTTCTTCACCTTTGTCTCTTTTCCCCCCAGGATTTTTAAAGGAGGAAGGTACAATTAGAAAGAGGCAGTAGCGTCAAGGAATTGTTGAGTCAAGTCAGTGGTTCATAGCAGGTAATTCGTGGTGGAAGAAAGCTGCTGTTGTGTAAGACTGAGAGGTATCGGATTTCTAACAATGACTGACTCTTGGGTTTTTTTCCACTGCCCTTGCACATCCTCAGTGAGATCTTTCTTAGGGTAGTTCTTTCTCCTAGATCGGGGAATGCCTGAATACCTTATCTTGGTTGCCTCCTTACCCCTGCTGCATTGTAGTACATCCTCTCAAAAGATGTGTTTCTTTGCTTTTCTCTTGGGCCTGGTTTTACCCAGTTTGGGAACAATTGTCTTAAATTTGGATGTAGCATCGTACACTTCTTCAGGTTTGACTCTTAGGTGCAAAAAATGGTGAACAATGAAGTGCTGGTCTGTATTTGACTTGAGACAAGTATGTTTCATGCAGGTGTTCCCTTGTATTCTGTAGTTTGCCAACCTACTTGAACACCACTAAAATCCCGAAGTAAGTAGTTGTAATGAGGAGATGGGTAGGGGTAGTTGAATTGCAGATGAGATAAGAAACTACCAAAATGTATATTGAAAGCAGGTGGAAAATTGAACAAGTGTGGTGGGGTTTGTTTTGTTTGTTTAGTTTTGGTTTATTCTGGGTGAGAGATGTGATGTAAGAGTGTCAGGTGAATACCTGTAAGTCATAAAATAAACATGTTGGATATGTATCTGTGTATATCTGATCCTGTCCTTTCTGAGGGAAGCACAAAGGTAATGCCTGAAGTAGTTCAATGTTATACTGCAGTCTACCCAAGCCCTAGTGTGATTTAGCCAGGGAAATTGTAGGGTGCAATGTATTTTGGGAGACAGAGACGTTTTTTTCCATGCGGATTTAGAAAAATATTATTGGCTTAAATTGTGTTTATGTTTGGCATATTAAAGGCAGCCTGAACAAAGTGAATCATGGGCAGAGAGCACGTAGAAATAGAACAGATTAAATTTATCAAGTGTCTGACGCTATTAACAGGAAGAAGTAAAGACATAGGCAGTGAGAAGGAAGGATGGGAGGTAAAGTTGAGATTTGTAAAATATGTACTTTACTGGTTATGAAGTAAATTTTCCTGAAGTTGTTTGCAAGTTTTGTCTAGTGTTCAAATATTTTGCTCCTGTATAGTTAACATATTGAGGGTTTGTATGGCAATAGTTTGACATCTAGCTATGCGATTGTGTGTGTTTACATTTATATTTGTAATACGAAATTGTTTATCCTGTGATCCAGTTTCACTGTAAAATCAAGCTGCAAGTTTGCATGTTTAAAAAATTGCTCTAGAGTACCAACATGTACCTGAATTTCAAGACGCCAAAAGTTGCTATCAAGGAATACATTCATTAAAGTTGTGTTGTGATGAGCCTAATGATGGACTGTGTATTCTCATACTTGATGGGAAGCATGTGTGTACATCTACATGAACCTCTCTCTCTCTCTATATATATATAGATATAAAATGGGTTTTATTGATCCATGATGTATAATCTGTTTTATCTGAGGACCTAATTCTTTAGGTATTCATTCAGTAAGACAAGATTCTCTTCCTTTTTTTTGTTCCAGTTCTAACCTGGATATATATATATATATTTTTGAATTGGTTTGTATATACACCAAGAGATGTAGAGCTGAATGTAGTTTTGTTGGTTTCAATGAAGCTGCGATGGTTTATTCTGCATGGTGGCCTGTAATAAGGATCTTACTAGGCATTTTTTTTTATTTGGAAAAGAAAAATTGAGATTGTGCGCATGTACGCTGTGTAAATACAGATTTTAAAATGATCAGATGTTTTCTAACTGGTTTTACATGTTTTGTCAATATTTGAAACATTTTCTTAGTTTTTCAAACGGTGATTTATTTAAAACAAGCACAGCAATGGAAAGGATGTAGAATTTGGAGTTTTAATATTCTTGCATGGTTCAGAAGAAGTAAAGAAATGGTATGTGAGAGCACAGCTTAAATGCGTATCAGTTCATGGGCTTAGAGCTTGTAGAGGGGTTATATGTATTATCTGTTTTAGATGTATTGCAGAGGTGATATCAAGGTGAAAGCAGACTTGCAGAATGGTTGGAAATCATTGATATTCTGACTCTGAGGCTGTAAATGGCTCTGTGGCAGATGGAGTCTTTGTCAAGGAAGAAAAATGGCAGCTCTGGAACATCATAGATGTTTTTGCTTAGCAGCTCAGCACATAGGCTGTGACCTTCCAGTGTTCAGGAGTTCTTCCTGTGCTTTAATAAATTGTCCTCTACTTCTATTCCTTAAAAGTATATAAATAGTAGTCATCATAATTCAGTACATTTTGGAGTATTTCATTATGAAAAAACATAAGCGTGCTTCATTGCCAGATATTTTTAAAAGTAAGCTTTGAAGGATGCTCGCGATTTCTGCATGAAGCGCCAGAAACAGCTTTTCACTAAGCATTGTGTGTTACTGAAAATAAAGGCCTGTGTGTGTTTGTGTGCAGAGATACGACTACTAGTACAGCACGATACTAAAACTGTTTATGTGAAATGTCAATTCTCTGGAACATGATTTTAAGCCACAACCTAACCCACTGTAAACTGGACAGTGTTAATGTTTATAATATGTTCATACTGTGGGTGTCTATATCTGTGTGATTTATCCCAGCAAAACACAGAATTTTAGACTATATATTGAAGAAGCTATTTCTGTGTAGTTCAGAGAGGGTAAGTATGGTTGATAAATTCAGTCTCATTTCTGAGTTAATGTTTTTTCTTTATTGATAAACATTCAGGTATCTTTTAGCACATGGCAGCATCTGATTCTGTGTACTGTTGATACAGTTTTATCGGTGTTCTCTGAGGTTGAGTCTATATTTATAGAATGAGGGTTCACTTTTATCGATAGAGTAACTGATTTCTATGTTCTCATTCTTGTTAATGAAATTTGTGCCAAGTCATGGAAGTTGTGAAGTTTGATGTCCTGTACTTAGAAGACGTGTGCATGATTGCCTACTGTCAAGTTATGTATGAGAATCACATACTTCATTTGTACAGTAGATTTGGATATCTTGGTCTTTCTTGTTTAATGGTTTGCATTAAGACTGTATCCTTTATCAGTTCTCTGTATTCTTAGGTCCCACATACACTAGTTTGATTCCTGATAAAACCACTGATTTCAGTTGTAGTAGTATATGGCTTCAAAAGCCTATAACATCTTGTAGAAGAAGCTCAATTGGACAGTTGACCTGTTTGTTGTATTACAGGGTAGTAAGTCACTGTTAAAAGTGCAAGCATTTCACAACTATCACCTGCCAGCCATACTCCTTAGCCTACTTGACAATTGGTAGAATTATAGAAAGCAATCACTGTTCGTCACAGAAGAAAATGATCCAGCACTTTCAAGGGTCAAGGTTGTTGCATTAGAGTCTCTTTCTTTCAAACCCTGGAGGTTGTATAGCCTTTGCTTTCAAAGGTGAGCCCACTGTAATTAAATGCGGCTCTCTCTGTTGAGTTTCAGTCATTCTGAGATGTAACGTGGATGGCTTTTTTGCAGAAGGACAAATGCTTCGTAATTGAAACAGAAGCATTTTTGATAGCGTGTGATTGAAAAGAGTCTTCATACATCTTTTTATTAGGACACTGTAATGCACAAATGAGAGTAAGACAGCTTCGTATGACATACGCCTGCGTGTTTATATCGTGAAGCTGCATATTGTTAAAAGTGAGAGAAATGGAAGGAAAAGTAAGGAAGTATGTTACATCCTTCCAGCTTTCAAAGCTCCCAATGACCTAAGTGAATTGGAGCACGTATGAAGAGAGTTTATGAAAATTATTACGCTTTCAATTACTTACCTAGCTCATTATGTCCAGCATCTTGATGGTATTCTTCCTGGGTTGTATAGCGACAATTTGGTATGACTGGCTCCAGGGATGGTGAAGTCCGTTTTCAGACATTCCATTATTTTTCTCCTCTATTTTTCAGTGGTCTCTTGTGCCTTCTGTTTCTTTGGTATTGTGGTGGCCATTGTAACTATAGAACGACTGAATGACTTCCTTATGCCCTGAAGATAAAACGAGAAAATAAATCACAAATTACTTTAGTTTATTCCAAAGGACTTCTCTGTGCAGTTTTGGTATACTATAGGTAGCTAACTAATTGGCAGTTTGTCTTCATGGAATTAGGGCTTTGAGCGTTAGTTGAACAAGAAAGGAGCAAAACAAGCCAAGAAACCTCCCACAAAGAAAAAAAACCAGCCCTACCAAACAAGCCAGGAAACATTTATTTTCTATTGTTTTGTATTAGTTTTTGGTATGGCTTTGGAGCTTATCAACAATAATGCTAACTTGATAGTGGCATTATAGTAACAATAGCTTATTTGTATTATTTCAATTAAAAACCTCTGTAAAATGAGAGCAGTGAAAAATTTAGTGGGCTGTGTTACTAGTTTTGATAGTTTTGGGGTGAATTCAAAACATAGTTCTGATACTTTAAGAGCTAGGGGTGTAAACAGGTTGCTTTTTATCCATGACATATAAGGCAGCATATATTCCTCAAACCCAAAAGATGGTATTAGTATAATGAGAGAAAAATGTCTTTTAAAATACTTTTGTAATACTTAATTTTTATGGTCAGCTCTGAGTAGTAGGATGAATAATTCCATTCAGTGTTCATCTCTCTTTCAGTGGAGTATTTTGCGTAACTGATACGTATACTGGATGCTTATACGTACTGTTACTGAACTTGCTGGATTGTTTTACTGGGTTTCATGATGATTTTGCATGTTCGTGCAAAGCAGTTACCCTTTTATTTGTGTAATGGTTCTAAATTCTGTTCCTGTGTAATCATTAGATAAATATAGAGGCAATTTTTAAAAATGTGGTGTTCTTGTATTAAATTCTTGAATTAATTGGTGTGCAACTTCAGCTGTGAGAGTATAGTTTGTTCCAAGTGACAACCAATTTTTATTAGATTTTCCTGCTGTTTTACAGAGAAGTAAAACTCCTTTGTCTCCTTAGCACCCATTGATTTTTCTTTCGGGGCTACATTAACAATGCTGATAAAACCCATGCAATTAGAATCCACATTTAGCAATAAGTAGAGAAATAAAATTTTGTAAAATAAAAACTGTTGTACATACACTTTTAACAAAATATTTTGCAATATTGCTGTACTTGAAGCAGTGAGACCAGGAGGAGGAGAAGATACTGAAAGGTCGGGGAAAAATGAGAGAAAGAACAAATGATGCAAAAAGAAAATGACACTGAGGTCTTGGTTTAATACATATGTATTCCAGGTTGATGGCTGATTTCATTAGCAAATCTCATTGTTATGCAATGTCTGTTCTTCTGCAGCAAAATGAATATTGTATTCTCAGAGGGTCTTTGAGTGTGTGTATGTGTATATTATGATGATAGATAAAAGAATATATATATTTACAGTTGTTCTAACCTTTAAAAACTTCTGAAAAATCTTTGTTTTCAAAATAATTTTATATCTCAAATTTCCAATAAAATGGTAAATTAATGGTTATTTTTACGGAGAATAGCAGTTTAACCCTCCTTCTCTGTGCATTTCTTTGCTGCGTTTGCTACCTATGTGCTCTTTTCCCCCAAATCTTCAGTTTGACTAAATAACAGTTAACGCTGAATTAACCATCAAAAATAAAAATAACTATAAGAATATTGGTCTCTGTAATGCTTTTTAAAATGGCTGATAGTAATGTGTGTAGAACGTTTAAAACAAGCATCATCTCAGTCTCAAATCTTGTCAAACTCGAATCACTTTTTATATTTAAATAGGATATACTGAAAAATATTGAAAAACTGTTTATTGTAAGATACATAAACTTGTTATGAAATGACATGTTTTGGTATATAAGCCAATGGGTTCCTTAGGATACCAGTGTGCTTTAGTTTCTTTTGTTTCCATGTTGCTAGTTAAAACTACTGTTTCTGTAATATTAAGACATTTTAATAAACACAATATTAAATATGAGAAAGAACATACAAGAAGGCTTTGGTGCAGGAAAATGAAAAAGCAGTAAAATTATGATAAATATTCCGGTATTTTCCTATGCTCTTTCAGAATTAATTCCATATATAAACTTTGTGGGGTTGAAAGCTAGTAGCAAATGTATGAAATGCTACTAAATAAATAATAATCGGGGCTTATGAACAGTTTTGTGATTATTGCTAGGTAATGAGCCAGTATGAAGAATGCTTTTGAGCGCTGTGGAAATGTAAAGAGTAAACCAGTTTCTGGGTTTTCATTTGAGTGATTTTTTTTACATGCCTTGAAACAATTCTATTCTTATTAGGGTTCTGTTAGGGATGCGTTTAATAATAGTAGAATATGTCTGGCTCTTTCCGAGTGATAGTTCCACAGTAGCTAGTGTGTTTATTCCAAGATACTGTTTTAAGGATCAGATTGATAGATGAAGTGTTCATGCGTTTGGTAAATAATTCAATGAGGAATTCAAAGGGCCTTTAAAATGAAGCTAAATCATGAGCAACATGACCAATATATGCTTCCAGAATGTGGAGAAGGTAGAACAAAGAGAAGATTGCTGCCTCTCTTTTCCCCGTGGGAAGGGAAACCCCTTTCCCTTTGCTTTGGTAGGGCTATAACAGTATAAGGATGCAGGTTACTTAATGTCAGCTGATGGGTTTTAAAGATTGGTTGGTTTAGATAATTCTGGTGGTGAGAAACTAATTGAAATTAAATAATCTGTCTCTTGCTACATCTTCATGTTTTCAAATCTGGAGACCAATTTCAATGTAACGGTGGAACCCAAGGATGGTCTCTGTGCAGTAGCATGCGTGGGGAAAAAATTACATCGAGCCTTGTGAATGTTGTTAGAATCTAAGTTATGTGGACACAAACAGGACTTGCTTTGGTGTGCTGTTGTGTGCAGGGCTCGCGGGAGTAAAGGTGGTTGAGACTTCAGGCACAGTCGCATGAGGAGGAAAGTTGGTTGATGGTGTGTCCGTCCAGGTGGTGTCGTGTCCCGTCCCGTGCCCCCCCCATCTTTTGTAGTTTAGTTGGACAAGTTTTATTAACTTGTTAATTGTTCTTGAGTAAAAAGATGATTTAGAACTTTTGGTGTCCCACCCCAGAAAATTATTTCTGTAAGTAATGAATGGTCACTTTTTTGTCCCCTTCTTATTGGTCCATGTAGCCGGTGTCAAAGGATTCCAGCTAAAATTGCTAGAAGCAGAAGATAGACTAATACTGCATGTGGACTTTTAGAAATGAACGTATTGATTTAATGCACTATGGAGGTGGCTGCGGGGAGTTTCTGATACTCTCAGAAAACATTGCTGCAGGTTGTATTCACAGAAGATGCTGGATTTAGATATTGTGTTCATATTCATAAATATTTACCATTTTAAGCAAGTGTTTCTGCTGTGAAGTAATCTGTATTTCTTGCAGCAGTTTTGGTATTTGCATCAAGGTGTGATGCAAAATACAGATCTCTGGCTTTGTTGGCGTTCAGTAGAGGTTGCACAGAGATTACATGTTCTCAGGTGAGCGTACGCAACATTCATGGCTTAACTGCTTTTATATATCTTTATCCCAGGGTAAATGATGAAGTTTTAAATCAAAACTTATTTTGGAATAGAGCTACCTTGAATTATACAGGTAGTTCTAGATAGGCTCCAAGTCTCTCTTTTGATGTTGATACTTTGTTTTTTTGATATAGTGTTGAGATGATTCTTAACTTTTTGAAACTTTTTTGGCAGGAATCATCATAGCACACAAAGCTCTGTAAGAAGCTGTTGATGCGGTTTTTTGGTTTTTTTTTTGGTTTTTTTTTTTTGTAAAGTTTTCAGGATTTTGTATTTTCTTTATGTCTGTAGATTTAGTTCCTGTGGGCAATATTTGAAGTCTCAATAAAAGAACACCTTGGTATTGTGCTCACTGTTACTGTATGTATGGATGGATTTTAAAATATTTTTATTTTTTATTTATTTTCTCAATATCAATATTTATAGCTAGACCCTTACTCAATACCCATATTTATAGTTAGAATTTGTTATATAGAAACAGATACTCCTATTTAAAAAAAAAAAAAATCTCCTAGAAAGACTGTAACTGTTCAGTTGGGCTCTACAGGCTGACTCTGCCATTTTATGGGGGCAGGTGCTGATGTATATTTAAGATGTAGCTGGAGCAGTGATTTATTGTATCATGTTTCAGTGTCCTATTAGGCCTGCTTTATAAGCATAATTTTTTCATGGAGTTGAGATGTTGGGATACCAGTATTTGAGTAGCCTGTAGAATTTCTGTTTGAGAACATCAATTGCTGAATCATTATTCTTATTCTCTTGCTGACTAACATGGGGGTTAACTAGTGGTTGCGCTGCTAGAAAGGAATCCCTGCTTTTAACATCTTGGCGCAGAGTGTTACTGGGCTTGGGTCTGATTTAAAGTGGAGTTCAGGAAGTAAGTATGGACCTTCTCTTTGGCTGTTTCCAACGTCATTTTTTTGCTTTCCTCTCTTCATTGCTATCTCAATGGAAGACAACTGTTGTGCAGTAAATACTTTTCACGTTATGGGCAATATGGATTGAAATAACTTTAGAAAAATCTTCATTTATGAGCTAGTGTTTTAACGTGCAGATCTAGTGTATGTGATTCTCCCTGAGTCATAACAGACCCAAAGTCATTGTGGCTGTATTTCAGCATGCAGATTTCTGGAATTAAGAATAATTCCCAGGTTAAGATTTTTAGATCATGATCTCCTAAATCTTGCTGTGCTAGTTGGTTTGCAGTGATACTACTACCAAACTTACCCTGATTAAAAACAATGTACATTGCTTTTTAAAACTATTTTAAGACTACTGTGAAGAGTTCTGTTGACAGTCATTGTCTTTGTAGAAGGCTTTTCTCATTTGGTCATTTGGATTTTTACTGTTTTCTTCAGAAACACTATATATTGTTTGACAAGACTGCTTTTTTGTAAGATGAGTAGATCG
>JANZLQ010000001.1:53757286-53770197 GCA_026212715.1 Elanus axillaris | reverse complement strand
TCAGCCTGAACTCGGAACACAGCACCCTACCGGCTACTGGGGAGACACTTAACTCTACCCCAGCTGGAACCAGGACAAGGAAGAAAAGCATTAGGCAGTTAAAAAAAAGAAAAAGTTATTTTAATTTTTTTCTTTTAAAATTGTATTCAGTAAGTTTATTTCAATAATTTCTGTCCTGAATATTGTTAGTAGATTTCTTTAATTGTGCTTTTGTGGAGATTGATGCTTAAATTCTGAACACAGTGATTAGCATTTGTTTTACTCGGTTTCAGGCTTTTCCAGGGTTGATTCAGGTTATCATTTTATAGCACCTTCTCATACCAAAACACCTTTGTGACCAGTTCGGTCTGGGGTGTGTGTGTGTGCGCATGTAGTAAGCATCATTTAAAAGAAAATAAAATCTTTTTTTTGAGCTTTCTTAAAAAAGGAAACAATCAAGTATGGCATTGATGACTGTGTAACTTTGTGGAAAAAATTTCCTTCATGGCTCAGTTATTTTTATGTTTCCGCTACCTTGTTGCCTCATGTAGTTAAAATACAGATACACATTTTCTTAAAACTGCATATTCCATCTAGGTTGGTTTTGGTCATGCCAGCATGTGTTTACTAGCGATCTAAGTGCTCCACCTGCCTTTCAGTTTGTTTACCAGGAAATCAAGATGTGTAAACTGCAGGAAGCACTATTTGACCCTCTCCGACAGTATCTCATTACAATAATTGCTAATCTCTGAATAAGACAGCCATGTTTTGTGTGTAACACAGAGGGAGGTTGTGGTAGATTTTAGATGCTTCCTCGAAGACAGCTTTGTAAATGCTTGCTTGAATTTTGTTTTCAGGGTAGCTTTTGACAATAGACATCTGGCGACCTTTGGGCTCAGCAAAGCTGAGGCACGATAGCATGTGTTCTTTTTTCCTTCTTGACTGAAAGAAAAAAACCAAAACCCAAACACCAACACCAAAGCCACGGCTTGTTTTGGAGTGCTGTCATTGCTCTGTAGCGACAGGATAATGGCTACTTCCTGATTAAACCACTCTCCACAGTAAGCTGTTAATGTTCTGTATTTATTCTTCTGTCATGCCAAGTGTTCAGTCATTTCCTTCTGTGCCTCCTTCCCTCTCCCCCTCCCTCCCTCTTCCCCAGCTTAATAGTTTGAAATGTTTATAGATTGAAGAAAGAATATATAGAGTTGCAACTTTCAATTTTTCTATATTCTAAGGTAGAAAACTACTGCTTTTTTGTAATGCTTAACTGTTAGTAGTGATGAGCAAATATATCTGATTTGAGATTTAAATGAGATTTAAAAAAATAAAGTCTGTTTAGGTTAGACAACTAGTATTAAGTATGAAAAATTCTGATGAATACTCATTGGACAAATACAGTGACATAAAATGCATGTGTTTAACGCACATTCTGAAGTATTGGTATTTCGTAGCTTATTTTTGCCACTTGCAGAACTGTTTTGTGTCTAACAAACATAGTTTTCAAATAAAACAAAACAGCCTTTTTGTCAGCTTTCCTTATATGTATAGGAAACGTTGTGCTGTTTTTGTATTTATTATATTTGATGTGATTTTGGTGTGTGGTTTTTTTTTTTTTTTTTTTTACTTCAAGTCATTCTCAGCTCTTGCTGATGAGGACTAGGTAGGTGTGACAGCTATCACTCAGTGCACAGGTCCAGTTTTATTTTGCTCCAGAGTATCAGTTAACAGATTTCATATTGTAAAACGGTGGTTACAGTGCATTTTTGGTCTTGCTCTGCTCTGTTAAATGGGTCTACGGTCATTTTTTTTCTTAAGGTTGGTCTTACCTTAACGCTAGTGTAAATGGCATAGAATTTGCCATAGCATTGCACGTACCGTGATAAACATTACTGAAGCTGCATGCCAGGTAATACCAATGCATGGTCTTGGATATTTTGTGAAAGTTTAGAAAAGTGTGAAGTTAAAATAATATTGTTCTTTTGGTACCGAAGATGTCTTGTCTTTTTTTTGATTTTGTTTTGGTTTTTTTTGTTGGTTTGTTTTTTTTTTTCTTTTTTTCTTTTGTAAGCTAGTTAGAGAATGAAAAAAACCAGTAGTGAATTCCTAACCAAAATCATTTTTTGCTTTTCAGAATGTCTGCTTTTTCTGTTATTCTCTTACTACAGAAATAAAATGATACAGGTACAGTTTCATTTAGTAACTGGAGGTATCCACTGTATTGACAGATACTGGAACCAAAAATGAAATCTGGAGAAGAATTATGATTCAGTTAAATATTTTCAATTAAATAGCCATTATTAAAGAACTTGTACAGTAGACAGCATCTACAAGTAGTCTACGTTTGTTCACATTGGGAGAAATGTAAGTAGGTGAGGAACAGAAACAGTGTTCCTCCAGCTTGGGGTAGAAAGAGGTTTTTGGAGATGCTTGACCCTTTATTTCACATGGGTTGTTACATACAGAGAAAAGGATATGGACAACAGAGTGGCTAGACTGTGTAGATACACGGAGAGGAGAACAGGGCAGGAAAAATGCTTTGGGGAAGAAGAGAAGAGGGATTCAACCTACATTAATTTGTTAAACGGCTTCTCAAGTGGTGTTGAAGACCTGGTGTTTGGAAACCGTTGATTTGCACTGTTCTTTTTCCCCAAAATACCCATGTATTCTGAGGATTACTGAGGAATGAGTGCCAGTCAGCATTCTGTATGAAACTATGACCTCTTCATGTTGAAAGCATTAATTGCAAAATAAAGGTTTGGCGGGATAGCCTTAGGTTTCTTAGGTATGCAGCTTCCCTTAAAAGCCCCTTAACGCTGGCTGTTTAATTTGAAAGACTTGTGCTAATCCCTCTTACAAAACAAGATTCCATTATTTTTTTTAACAAAATACGGAATTGGTCCTGTTACTAGATAGAATGTTATATAAATTTCATGTTCTAAATAAATTACAATAATGCTTAATCTTGACAATATCTAAAAATGTCCTAATTTGGGTGCCAGCAAAACACGCATGTCGTCTTCCAGCGGGCTTGCACTCCCTCACTGTCTAGCTGGCTTCTTGTACCCCCGATCAGTTTTTCCCAATGTCCTAAAATCCTGGTGTTTCAGAAACATCTCCCTTGGTATCTTTTTGCATATGCTGTCTTTACAGAGGCTCTTGAACTCAGAGCTCGGTGCCTCCCAGCTGAACTTGTTGGCTCAAGCTTCAGCTTAGCTTACTTGGCAAAACCGGATTCCTGTAAAACCGGAGAGATGGCCCAGCTGGATGCTGCTGGAGCTGCCGGTCCGAGGGCTGCCTTCCAGTGCAGATCCCGATCCGTCACCGTGCCGTTCTTGTTCCCATCCTCCTGAAGCCAACGCTGTGGCCGGAGTTGGGGCCGCTTCGGCTGCCTTCCCCCCACCCTGCAGAAAAGCTGCAGTCAGTCTGCTACCCCAGTATGGCCGTGATGTACCAGCCGGCCTTTGCAGAAAGCCTTCAAATGCCGATAGAGTGCTTTATGGGAATACTGTGTATCATTGTTAATCTTTAAATGATGACCAAGCTTTGCCAAGAAAGCAATGCCTGACACAGCCGAAATGGACTCTTGTATTTTAACTAGTATTCTTTAATAGTGTTAGGAATATGTAGTGTGTAGCATGTGGCTTTGTTAGAAGCCTGAAATCTAGATACATGTTCTGACGCGTACTTTTGTTTTTGTAGATGGAAATATGGGTAATATATTATCTTCTTTGTCTCTCGTATGTGGAAATAAAAATACAATCTGTCAGGTTTTTTATGTCTAACCACTTCCTTCAAGTGTGTAAATAACATTGAGATGTCAGATTTGCATCTGCTTGCTTTGTAAGAATAATATTGTGAATGGAGTTACCAAGGATAGTCTTCTGACATGGTAATAACTGCCGTGGATTCTGTTTTTGTATTCTTGGTTTTATTTCTTTGTATCTTAAGAACCCCATTATTATTCCTTCTGGTTACTCTTGTTTAGGTAAACTTCAGTGGACTCTTGTTTTGTTTTCTTTGTTATATTTTTGCTCAAATGTCTCTTAATTATTTTAAAGATCATGATGCCTTGAAACTGGAAGAAGCAATGAAAAAATAACCTATGAGAATGAATGAGGGTGGATGCCAATGATGAAGCTGACTTAAATTGATGGGTAGTATAGCACAGAATACTTCCTTCTGCAATTGGTTCTGGGTTTCCACAGAACTTAACGTGAGTGGAACAACATGAAAATGTGGAAACCATTTATCTGTGTCTCAGCCTTGCTGCCTCAAACTGTTAGTGGGATCCATTGCATTCCTGCTAGATGACACCAGAAGGTGCCTTAAGAGTTCAAAACTGAGGAATTAGCATGCCTCTAAGTTTTTTTTTTTCTTTTAGTCAAGGTACCAAAATGCACTTAATGACATGAGAGGCTGATGGACGACTTCACTGTCATATGGGCTAAAGCTAGCCTTTGCTGGCATTGGAGAACTGAATATTCCATTTAGATTATTAGCTTTTCTGGAACTCTGACTTAATATCCAAGAACCCATTTCTCATCAGACTATGGAGATTGTTTTAGTTTCAGCAGTTTTTCAAGGAGTAAAATAGTATCTTAAATTGTTAGGATGGAAAATCTTAAGTAGCAGATAATGCAGACTCTAGACCATTTATTATGAAGGAGTTTGATTAACATCCTTGCCCCTTCTTACTTTTTAGAGTAGATGACCTATTATGGTAGTCTGTAAGTTTAGGACTGCAGGGTAAAGGAATCCTTTTCTCTGCATCTTTATTCTTTGAAAGATTTACAGGGGAGTTCCCATGAACTGGTTCCAAGTTGATTGCTTTGATTCGTGTGGCGTTCGTACACACAGATACCTAGGTTTGTACTTACTTTTTTGCAAAACTGTCTTTCCTGTAGCTTATGCTTTTGAAGTTTAACTGTGTGGATTGACATTTTCTCTGTCAGTCATTTTTTTTAATGCGCTTTTTTCCCAACATGAAGCAAAATAAGACCAGCTGGGCAAAGTAAGTTTTGTAGTGATTTTTTTTGGAGAGTTTTTGTATATGAATGTTAGAGCAGGTATATTAGGTTTCACAAAGTTAGCTTTTATTTTAGTGCCTCGTATTGTTCGTTGGCAAAGATAGGCAAGGTTCAGTTATGGAAATGCTAACCAGCATGTTTGGCACAAGCATGGATTTTAACACTTTTGAATTTTAACACTTTCCAGACAAACGTGTGGCAGCTTTTGCCATCAAAGGTTCAGCAGGACACTTCCTCTAAATTTTCTCAAGCTCTGTTGGTGCCTGTAATTGGAGCTAAGCCTAGCTTTTGAGCTTGAGGAGATGAGATCTGGCTTTTGAGCCATGGGAAGAGGCGTACAATACAGTGACTAAGCTGGAACTAAGTTTCTGAATGACAAAAAGTCAGCAGAAAAGCACTAACTCTGCTTCTGACAGATTGCAAGTCAGGTTTTGGAAAAGCACGGAAAAAAAGGCATTGACTTCAGCTGTCCCAGTTCGAGCTTCTTGGCCACAGTGTGTATTTCTCTTCTGTATTGTATTTCCCATTTAGTTCTGTATCTGCTCTGAGACAGTTCTAATAGAGTTAAAATGGTTGAAGTTATTACTATCTTGCAAAAATGCACTGCTATATATGTTTATTGGTAGCAGATTAAGAAACAGATTATGAGATTGAAAAGAAAAGATTTCTTGAGCTATTAAGCAGAATTTATTTAAAATAAATACATACTTGACAGAAAGATGGTTGTACGTTTTGGGGATTTTTCTTAATATGAGGTAAGTTTTGACAGGTATTTTGAACACTGAATATCAATTCAATTCATGCAATTTTTTTTTTTCAAGACCTGCTAATTTCATGAAATACAGTGCTCAAATACAGAAGTGGATTAGAAAATTGCAGACAAATCATACAGTGGTCAAGAATACCTAGGTCCTGAGCAACACTGCTTCATCCTGTTTGTTGACTCTTTAATAATAAATGCCATCACATAATACTAAAGAAAGATCATGTTGAGAGCTACACATGTAAACAGTTGATTTCAGAGTGTAGCTATGAGGTTGATTTAGAAAACAGTCTGCATAGATTGCTTTTCTGTCTTTATTGTGTTGTTTTGGTGCTAATACACAGTTATTAGGAGAAATTTGTCAAATATGGCTGAACTGGAAATTTCTTAAAATTCTAGGACCTTTAAAAATATTAGAAGAGACAGAGACCATCCCCTGGCACCACCCTCCTCTTTCAGAGTGTTAGTGTAAAAGGTGAAGTTTCTTTCTTGGTACCATTTTTTTCAGTTATCGAGCTGGCAATGGAAAACGTTTTATGCAAATACTAATTACAGTTATGAGGACAGGAATTTTTGTGAAGTACAAATGTAAAATACCACTGTAATCATTTGACAGTAGGCTTTCAGGACTCATGATAAGAAATCTAAACTTATTTTCTTGAAGGTGCACTTAAGTTATCTGTTATTTGAAGTCCGTTCAGTTGAGCATAACAGTGCAACATTTGGATATCTTCACTGGGCATTAATTTAAACTTTTTGCTTAGATAATAATAGACTGTTAGGTAACAGACTGTTGTATACCATACACACACATTGAGACCACAATAAGAATTAAAAAATAAGAGAACACTAGTTCAGCTCAGTAGATAGATCACATACAGTAGCTAGCTACCTTAAATACTTGCTTCTACTTGCACTTAAAAATGTTTCAGTCAAATGTCAATAACATTTAGAATTATGTGTAAAGGCTTCGGTGAGTCAGTTCTGTGTTTATTTAGAAATAGCCTGTTCTGCAGGCTTAATTAAAAGTGCTTTGGTGAAAGAAGAGCGGTTGCTTTAATGTCCCAGCCCTTGGACAGCTGCTGTTTTGCTGCATGAATATCGTCAGATGAAATAAAATAGAAGAGAATTTTTTCTGTTTTTTTTTCCGAGCTGTTTGTCTTAAAATCAGATGCAAAATAGCTAGCAGTTACCTTTCCCAACCGTTTATAGGACGGTGCAAGTAACTACCATGGCTTGCTCAGGTTTGCTTCATCTTGACAAATCAAGCATACTGATGGAGACCCGATCGACTCCAGGAGAGGTTTTCGTGGGCCGGGCTCTCCGATGTGCTGAGACAGTTGCTCAGTCCTCGCAGGCCACCCGCAGGGCTTCAGGGCCCCTCTGCTTGCTCCATCTCCAGCGCTGGCTGAGTGGGGGATCGGGGATCGGCGCTCCCTCCCTTGTGGGCAGCAGGTACAGGTGCTCCCACCCGGAGGACACCCACAGTTACAGCTGACAGAAGCAAAAGGCTCCTGGTGACAGCTATCGCTGCCGGCAGCAGGCCACCAGAAGTTCCTAGAAGGTGGCTCCTGAGGAAATTTCCCCCCAAAATTCCCTGGAGAAGCAACCTGGGTAACTGCTGCAGCAGTTGCTCTGCCTCTGCTAGCTGCCTTGTTAGGTGCACCATCATAGGCAAGGTCAGAAAGCTGTAATAGGGTTTATGGATCCACATTATGCATGTGACTTTCACCTGTTTTCAGTTTCATTTTCAAAGAGATTATTTTGTAATTAGTGTTCCTTTCACTGTTACTTACAATATATAACTGTGGGTAAGAAATTCTTCTTTAGGCTCAACTGAAATATAATTCTCATTTTTCCAACTGTTATTTTCTCCGTCCTTCTTTGTAGAGAAGGATAAGGAGAAAAAAATTAGGAGGTAGATATGTTACCAAGTGTGGCATATATCTAGATATTAACATTAAAAAGATTAGAAAGTGCTATCTTAAAACCCTGGTGTGTGAGCTACTGTTACATGGTAATAGTGGTTAATTATGCTCTTTCCCTCTTACCATTCTCGATGGTGGTATTTACCAAGCTAAAAAAAATGTTGACTGCAGGACACTCCAGTGTCATCAGTCTTGAAAAAACTTGTCAGAATTATCCCATAAGTGACTAGGTCACTTAAAAGTATGATACTGATTCTCATTAACTTAATTAATAGGGACTTGGGTGGAAAGAGCATTTCTTAGCTGGTTTTCAAGTAGATTCATGCTTTCTTCACTGAGGGAAAAAATATTTATCTCGGAGGAAAAAATTAGGATGTAGAGGGAAGATAAACCTTTTTAGGCATCTCTGTAGATAGGTAATTATTGGAGATGAAGGCAGTTTCAGGACATGTTAGTATCACAGGCATTTCGGTGAAATGACTCTATGTAAACCTCCTGGAACCTCTTCTGTTTTCAGTTGCTTCTTATCCGTGGACGCCTATACCTCCAAGGGATTCTAGATGGTGCGTCTACAGAGAGGAGTTGGAAAAGCCAAATCTGGTTCTTTGTGTATGTAGAGCTTTCTAGCACCTGAATGATCCATAGATTTCAGGCAGATTAGAAAAGGAGGTAGCGTCAAACATTGGCTGGATCACAGTGACACTGAAATAGCATTAGTTCTGTAAAAGGTACACATTTTAGTCTAGTATATGACCCTTTTAAACTGGCTTGCTTTGCTGGGGAAAAAGTTTTTGTTGCTTTTGCCATTCAAACAACTGAGCTGTTTTTTCACAGCTGGTCTGCTGTATCCTATGGAAAATTAACACCTCGGGAGCCTCTGCTAGTGTTAATGAAACAAGGCAAGTCATTTACCGCAAGGCAGTGTTCTTCTCTTTACTCTTACTGGACCTTGATTTTACTGGATACTTGAAGTTGGAGAGAAAAGAGTAACGGAGGAGTTTGGTTAGCTGTTTACACAGTTATGTACAAAAAGACCAATTAATGTAGCTCTCAACAGCAAGTCTCAAGTGTTCAGTCCTGTGAGGCCCAGGAACTTTCTCACTTTAGACTTGCCAGTGTAGGAGGATATCTGCCTTTTACTATTAGAATGTCTCATGTTTTTAAAGCAGTGATGGCGAGAATTTGAGGCAGTTAAATAAAAAGTAACAGTTTATACTTCAGACTCCCGATTTTAATGGATTTGTCTGACACAGGGGTGTTCAGACCTTTTCTCTTCCTTCCTGTTAAAGTCCAGTCAAAGCAATTCTTTCTGTCACTGGTATTACTTCAGCACTCAAGTTTTGCTGCTTTAAAGACCCGCTCGAGAAGTGTCTTGAAAGATACTGTGTTGCTGCACTTCACTGGTCATTCAGGTACCATAATTTCTAAAATGACACTGCTGTCCCTTCTTGGTAGCTGAGGAAAAGGGTAATAATACAAATGTGCATTCATACTTTTCCTGAGTTCTAAATGCATTTCTTCACCTCTGTGAAATATGTAGGTATTTTGTGCATAAGTAGTGCATAGTTGAATGAATGGATTAGCTCAGTAGACTTCAGCAAGTAAAAAATTTGGGTGCATAAGAACTGGTAAGCAAAGTAATATGGAATGTATCCCTGGGTAATTATATGCAGGAATACTTGTTTCAGATACAACTTCAAGTTTTAAGTATGAGCAGAGAAGATAACTGAGTGATTCTTGGGAAAAGAACCTGAAAAGTCCTAGTTGTTCAGCTTAGAGAGGTGAATAGGAGAACAGGACACAGGTAACAAAAGCAGGTGACAGTGCTTGCTCAGTCACAGAATGCTAGGCTAGGTAGTGGCCTGATAATGTGCTACTGACTAGTCATGTTTGGAAACTGGGGGCCCTAGCACACCATTAGGTTTGTAAGACTCCAGAGCAAAATGTAATTCTTTCGAGTCCTTAAACATAAGTTATGCTTCCATGTCAAGGAATGCACTGTAAGGTGCCTCCCCTCACCCCCCATCTAAGTTACTCTCTTGAGATTGCCTCTAGGAAGCCTACTTATACATATATTTATGGATCTAATTCAGACATTTCTTGATGGTAAGCTGCAGTGAAACAGGCATAGTGACAAAGTATTGCCAACAAGGAAGCAATGCATTTGTTTTTTTAGCTCAGTGTTAAAAATTACCTGATTATCAAATAACTGTGTAAGTCGGGCACAAATCTGTTGAGTAGTTCAAAATTAGAGGAAATAAAATGTTTAGCACCTTAATTTTGAATATATACAGCAAAAAGGAGTAAAAAAAAAAAGGGCTTTCAAATACCTGAAATACTTCATCATAATATTCTGATTATTTTTGCAGCTATCCTTAGAAACGGAGTTTTTGTTTGATAGAGCTAAATAGCAATTTCTGTAAGAAGCCTGCTAGTGAAACTACTCACTTGTGATTTATTTTCTGTGCTCCTTCAGCACTTACTTACTGATTTTCAATCTAGTATTGGCGTAGGATTTCTAATGTGCATTCCTGTTAGTCATTTCAGAGCTACCCTAAGAAAGAAGTTTTGTTATATATTTAAAACATGTTGTATTGACTATCGGTATGCAAAGATTGAATACTCCTTTATGATTTTAAAGACTGTAGAGGTAGTTATAGATAAGAGTTTGCTCAGTGCCCTCACAAACTTAAGTAATAGTATAAAATACTACCAGTCTTGCTTCTGTACAACAAGATGTAGTAGTACTGGTACCTAGTGCAGATGAACCAAGAATCAAAGTCTCATAATCAGGATACGAAAAAATAGTTATGTGGGGGAATGAAAAATGGACTTTTTATACAGAAACCGGAAACACATTTTTAAGCTGTTTAAGCTGAACTGTCATGCACAAAACTATAATCCTTAAAAACTGATACTAATCCCAAGTCAGTATAAAATATTGCAGTGATTCAGTTTTTTTTCTTGGAACAGAAAGGTTTGTGAAACGTTAGTTCTGAAACGATGAAACATTTGTTTCTGGCGGAATTGCCTCTTTTGGGCACTTACCAAACTGATGCCAGAGAATCCTTGCACTTGAATGTTCTTCAGATACTATTATTTCGGCCTCTGCAGTCACGTCAGAGTCTGGTCTCCCCATCGGTTTTGGGTAGTGCCAGCACTTACCTGCTGTTTAGAATCTGCTTGGAAGTGTTGGAATACAGATGTGTGGTGCCATCATCTCCACTTCGTGAGCTATGCCTCCATGAGTCTTAATGTTGTCTCCACAGAACTGGACTGTCCCATTGTCATCCTGCCATCTAAAGTGTGAGTGCTCGTCTTCTTGGGCTGGACAAACTGCACACCTTTTCCGCTGGCAGAAGTAAATCATACGATGGGGTCCTTTTCTTGTCACCACATGGCAGTTTGTTGTGGTGCCAGGAGTGGTTTGTGCAGATTAGTTGTACTAGCAGGCTGCTTTTGTAGGGTGAGCATTCCTGATTAAAAGTGTTTACATCTGTGTGAGAAGCTATCTCCACTAATCTATTTTTGTGATTTCAAGGGTGATTGTGTCAGCTTTTCCCATCCTAACTCAACGTAGAAGTGAAAATTACAGAAGTTGAAAGGGTGCTTATTAAAAATAAAAGTGGTGACTGTGAAACATATATGTATAAAGTTGATAACCTCACATGGAATAACAAATAATAGATAGATTTGCATTTTTAAATATTTATTTATTTAAACCAGACTCTTCGTGTTGATATTCTGGGTTTGAAATGTTTGTTTTCAGTAGACCTGGGTTGCTTCAACATTAAGTGACTCCCTGCAGTGCTGTGTTGCCTCATGGCTACCTGGTATAGCCATTCAGTTTTTGTGGTACAAATTGTATAGATTGTATTTCTTGCCCAGCGTTATGCACCTTTCAGGAATGTATTCTGAGGTTTATCCAGAAGCAAGGATCATGGAGGATTGTAATTTAACCTGACCTGTGTGCTCCTCCTCCCTCCATGGAATGTAAAGCAACTGAATTACAATGCCCTCTGTCACTCATAAATATTCTTTCTTTACCATGATCATGAAGATAATGAAACGTGTGAATGCAGAAGTATTTGTAGTGAGGTTTATTTCTAACTAAAACCACCACAATTACTTGTAAAATAGGAGAGAGTAAGATTTTTGAGTTGCAACTTAATTTGCATGTATCATTTAATGATGGGTTTATCTTGTCAGATGGAGCCAAAACAGATGCATTTTTGAAAAATGTCCTATTTTGTCCTGCGTCCATCTAAAATGACCACTGCATGTTACCAACTAGTAAAATGGCAACTGATTCCCTTCACTGTTTCCATTTTTATCAGGCCAGTCCTGACTCAATTATGCCAAACTTATGACTTGGATCTGCTTTTAAGTGGCTTTTAGTAAGCCACCTTATGTGGGTAAAGGCTGTTAAACATTTGAACAATTGCGATGTGATATATTTGTGATTTTATGAATATTTTCACTGCTATGGATTGTGATGCCATAAACAGGGAGTTGTTATACCGCTGATTGAATCTGGCCTGGGATTAGAAAGAGAAGGGCTGTAAAGGGCTCAGAGCGCAATGCAGGACTGTACCCCGTGTGCCTCGCACAGTGTAACTGACAGTGATATCCTACAGCTATTTGTAGATAGATGTGAGTTTGTAGTTGGTACGGTACCTATGAAACACAAGCTAATCTTGCTGTTGATTTACTAAAAAAGGTTCTATTGTGGTGGCTTTTCCCCCCTAGATTTTTATGTAAAGGGCTTAAATTATTGGAAGTGACATGATTACCGTGAAGTTCTGCAAAACTTGCAATATTTAGCACTCAAGCCGGCCTTTAAGGCTTGTACAGCATTTGAGACATGTAAAGTGAATCTCATTGATTATATCACCACTTTTATTTGGGTTTAAAAATCTCGCATGTCTAAAACATGGTAGCAGCAGTAGACTGCGTGTTGGAAGGTCAATGACCAGACCGTGTCACCAGAGCAGGGAGCATCACAGGGAGCCTCCGGTGTCTGTGGCTCGTCTGTAATGAGCTGCGGCCATTCCTGTGGGTGCTACGCTTCCCTCTCCCTGAGGTTTTGGTCACAGTACTTGTTTTGTGTATTTTTTGGCACACCACTGCTTTTACACCCACTCCTCCTCGGTTCTGTTGCCTTTGTGACGTCACGGCATGGAACCCATGGGTACTGCTGGGTCACCCCCC
>JANZLQ010000001.1:53716720-53729776 GCA_026212715.1 Elanus axillaris | reverse complement strand
CTCAGCCGCGAGTGACACATCCCTCTGCTGCCAACGCTGCTTTGGTCACTGTCCAAAACATAGCACCGTAGGAGCTACGATGAAAAAATTAATTCCATCCCATCTAAAACCAGTACACCCACTTACAAGAATGTTTGTCATGTTCTCCTTACTAATTTAAGTGAATTTCTTCTTCGTAAGACAGGTGTCTTTGACATAGAATTGATCTTTAAAAAGATCTCTTGTTTTATAATACACATACTATACAAGAATAGATTTGAAAAGTAAGCTTTTGGTGAAAGTTCTATCAAGAAAACATATATTTATAAAGCACTGTTTCTCTGATGGTGCTGTCTGCATTGTTATCTAGAATTGCTGCAACTTTTTTGCCCTCCAGTCACCTACGTTTGCTGTCCACCTGTCTTCCTTTTGACTAATTTTAACCTTACAGTTCCCTCAGTTGACTCCATGTGCCCTGTTTATATGCTACAGCACACTTTGCTGCTGCCGCCTGACATCTGTAATCGTTTCATGTGTTTTCCTACCTTCCAAAGTCAGTCTGCAAACTCTCTTTAATGATTAAATACACTTCAGTGTAGTAATACGCGCTTTAATGTCTCTCTCACATAGTCACCATCATAACAGTCGAGTCCACCTGTACCTCATTCAGATGTGTTTGTAAAATTTGTTCATTTTAGTTTGCTCCCTAAAAAGCTAACATTGCACTTTAACCTCTGGTCTTGCAGTGTGAAAATTTTGGAGTTCCTCTGTTTTTTATACCTTTCTTCTTTTCTATGTTCTTGTGTGTTGCTTCTTTTACTTTGCCATTCTGGTCTGCAGATTTGTTCTTTCCAAGAATTTAAAAATAGGTGTCAGAGTATTTCAGCAGACTTTGGTCCATTTTTCAGAAGCAAATCCCAGATGCAATTTGATAAGCATATCCTTTTCAGTCCTCAAAACCTTACATTGCTGAACAGTGCGTAATGTGAAATTACAAGTGAAGTAACGTAGTTAAATGAATGTGTCACTGAAACGTATTGAAGAATCTAGTATATATTGTTCTTTCTATGTTAGTTTGCAGTAAAGGTTTTGGTTTAAAATTTTTATGGAAGCAGTACATTCTGTAGGAGGTTGGTTAGACCTGAATTCCAAGTCAATTTTCTAGGCCTGAATTTGGTATATTGTTTTGAAATGTAGCGATGCCAACTGTTCTACCAGTGCATGTGGTCAGAAAAATACTTTAGTGGAGCTTTGTGACCAGTTTTTCAGTTTCAACATCTTTTGGAACGCTTCTTTCTCTTTAGTTTTCTGCAAAGACAGACAGTTGTGGTCAAGGATTGCAGATCACTTTACTCCAAAGTCTTACTGGTGTTTGTTTTAAAGATTATGCATATTATTAAGATGATAGATTAAAGCTGAACCATTAACAGAGCATTCATCTTCCTGGTAGAAGCCCAGAAAAAAAGCTGTAGAAAGCTCTAGTAACAGCGACAGTGATTCGGGCTCCTCTTCAGACACCTCAAGTGAAGGCATAAGTAGCAGTGACTCCGATGACCTAGAGGAGGATGAAGAGGAGGAGGAGGACCAGAGTGCTGAAGAGAGTGAAGATGATGAATCTGATTCTGAAAATGAAGCACATCACAAAAACAAGAACAAGGTATGACTCCTCACTCTGCTGCTCAGTCTTGTCACCGAAAGCTGCTTGTGAAAAATAAACCTGTTCATTTTTGTATCAGCAAGCAGTTACTTAACTACACATTATTGAATGCTAAGAATACTCTTTTGGGTTTCGCTTCAGGGTTTTGTGGGTTTTTTTTTGCTTCCTTTGTGTGCGTGCATGTTTTTTTGTTGTTCTTTATCAGCTAGGAGTTTAACAGTTGGTAGACTGTTATTTTTGTTACAAAGTGGGAAATACGAAAAAATTTGAGTGCTGTGTCCTGACAGTATATTGGGAACAAATCTTTCTAAGGATATTGCTTTGGCAGTTGCTTTTTTCCTAGTAGAGTGGTTACTTTTCCTGGTAGCCAATGGAAGAACAAGATTTGAATCTTCAGTATCCTGTTAGGTTTACTGTCAAAAAAATATATTTAAAAACAATCATGGCTTAGTACTCCTCCTCTACTAAGCATTGTCTTCACATGCTGAAACTGTCTGGTGGGGGAAAAAAAAACCGTAAACAATAAATACAAGACAAGATTGACTTTAAAATTATTATTGTTCATCCTCTACCAAGAACAGTATAATTGTTTCATGTGGATTGATGGTATACTTCTTTTTCTTTAACTAATCTGGTATGAACAGTCAAAAATACATATTTTGCAGGTGCTAATGCATAGTGGCGTAACAGATATGAAAACTGATGGACAAAAACCACATGAAAAGTCCCAAGAAAAAAGAACACACCAGCAGATACCTCTTGTGTCTGATTCCCAGACTCACTCATCATTCCAGTCCCAGCAGAAGCAGCCTCAGGTTTTGTCACAGCAGCTTCCGTTTATTTTCCAAAGCTCTCAGGCAAAGGAGGAATCTGTGAACAAACACACAAGTGTAATACAGTCTACGGGATTGGTTCCCAATGTGAAACCTTTGTCTTTGGTACATCAAGCCAAAAAGGAAACCTATTTAAAACTCATAGTTCCTTCCCCTGATCTACTCAAAGCAGGGCATAAAAATACCTCTGAAGAATCTATCTCTTTGACCAGCGATGTAAGATCAAAACGGGTGAGTGAAAAAACACTGTTTTTTGATTATTTGTAGCCTGCGTTGCCTGCTTAATAAGATGCAATACTGTGCTATCAAACTCCTTTAAATATAATGTTTTAAAATTATATGTATGTTTATTTTCATGTCATGGTACTTTGAGGTGGTTTTAGAGTTGATACAGATTTCTGAATGATGTAAATTAACTAAATTGTGTGGGTAGTATATGTTCTGAACTGTGGTGGTTGTTTTTTGGGGTTTTTTTATGGCTTGTTTTGTTTGTTTGTTTGTTTTGGCTGGTTGGTTTAGTGTTTTTTTTCTTTTTTTTTTTTTTTTTGAAGAGCAGCAAATATTATGCTTTAGAGCATAATAGATTCACTATACAAGTCCCCTGAACTCTTCCGTAACTTTAACTCAGAGAAGAGTAATCTGCTTGGTGGTGCATGTATGCATACCCTAATGTATACATGATGTATCATATACACAACTTACTGTCACATAATGTTGAACTTTAGTTTCATGCTCATCACAAAACTTCACAGCTCTGCTGAAAGCAATCAGTGTATTGGTGAGAGTAATGGGTACAAAGAAAGCAACAGATTTTGTCATGCATCTCTTGAGGAAAATGAGCAGCTAAAATCAATATCAAAACAGGAGAAGTACTCATAGGTAAATTGTGTGGCCTAGATATTTTTCCTGTGCTGCTCCTAGTTTCCGTCAGAACGCTGATTTAATACTTACTATATCTAGTGTTTAAGCACAGCTTTACTTTGTTTCAGGTTGGATAATTGTAAGTCAAAGTAGTTAGATATTTTAATCATGATTTTAAACAAAGTAGCTGAAAGCGTTTTTTTTTAAAAAAACACTTTTGATTTAATCTTGGGTTTTGGTTGCTACTTAAAGGCAGAAAGATATTTGTGCACTGATAGCTATTAAAAGTCCAGTATGGCCATTGCAATAAATCTGATCTTCCTTTTTCTGGTCAGGGCTCTACAATATGATTACACGTCTTAACTACAGTTCTTAACTTAAGTTCGTAGCTTACAAAAATTCTTTATAGATTCTCAGTTGTTTATTTTGTTAATAGGGTTATTATGGTGATGCAATAAATTTTCATATTTTCTATTCAGTTAGATTTGAATGGGGATTAGAGGAGAATATCTAGCATTTTAGAAATGTTGAGGCTTGAGAGAGATAAACAAACATATAAAAAAGTACTTTTATCAAGGCACATTTCATTATTAAAAACAACCTTTGTTTTAAACTAAGTATCAATGAAGAGTAAACTGAACTCTGATTCACAGCTAACTCACAGTCCTCAGTGAGGACTGAAAAATATTTTTATCACATCATTTTTATTCCAGACCAGAAGAAAACCACTATTTTTTCCTTTCAGCTCCCAGGTACTTTGGAAAAGTCAAATAAGCTAGTCATTTACCTAGGATGGCTAAATAAATTATAATTATGAAAATGTATGTCTTTGCCATTGGAAGAGGCTTCTGCTGTAAAATTTAGGTTATGAGTCTTTAGCTGATAATTTGTCACCCATGTAGTAGTTTGATTGCTTTAAAACTTTTACTGGAAACATGTGCTGTTATAGTTTCATATTTAGTTGTAAATTTTAGTAACTTCAAGAATGTATTGTATTTGACTTAATATTTAAAACTTGATTTAAAACGTACCATCTTTAACCATTGTGTTATTGTTTTCCATCAATGATGATCTAATTTCTTCTTCCTTGGAAGAGTCTTGAGACTTAAGACAGTGTAAGCTTTATGTGCATTTCTGAGCCACTACTGATTAAGTTTACCTGAGGAACTTTCAAGTACTACTTTTTCAGATTTAAAGACCTAGCATACCACAGTACTTCTGAGTAATATCTTTTTTCCCATGTTTTCTTTTGATAAAATTTTTCTATGCCAAGAGCCTTCTCTTGGTTTTCTGCTAGCATTGTAGCCGTTAGTGTGTTGTATTTACCTTGTGCTTTAAAATGAACAAATTACTAAAGTTAGTTTTAAATTCACTAATGAGATTTTTATATGCTGAAATGAATAAAAAGTGGGGTGTTTCCTATGTTAGCACATAAGAGCAGTCTCTTCTTAAAAATGTCTTCTTTCAGGATGCTTAATATCTTTATGAAACTGGTTGTCTAGAGCCATGTAGCAAGTGAAAAAGCTTCGCTACGTAATTTAGATTGGAGTCGTCTGGAGTTCAGTTTGTCTTTTTCTACATCATTTACAGTGAAAATCACAAGAGAGACTTACCTAACTTGTAGTTACTCATGTCTTCTGTTGTAGCTAGCACCTACTTTGGATCTACTAAAAATAGCTTAGTGGATGTTTAAGATTTCATAGAGTTCACCTGCCTGAATACTAAAAATAAATAAATAAAAATCCACATTTTATTCCTCTGTCTTCTTATTTCTTCAGGAACAATATAAGCAGACATTCCCAGCAGCACAGCTAAAGAAACAGGAATCATCTAAGAACCTGAAGAAGGTTATTGCAGCTTTGTCAAGCCCCAAACCAACATCTAGTTCACCAGCTCATCAAAAAGTCACATCCTTGGAAAACAACCATTCTAATCCATTCCTGACAAATGCACTTTTAGGTAATCACCAACCCAATGGAGTTATTCAGAGCGTCATCCAGGAGGCTCCTCTTGCACTTACTACGAAACTGAAATCCCAGACCAAGATCAATGAAAGTGTAGCCATTTCTAGTAGTGCCCCCTTTTCTTTGCCAGTAAACTTGAGTGCATGTGGGAAAAAAACGACTGGTAACCGGACATCTGTTATGCCCTCTACCTCTCCTGTGTTACCTGGCTCAGGAAAGGATAAACCGGTCAGCAATAATGCAGTAAATGCAGTAAAAACACAACACCGCCTTCATTCTACAAAACTGGTGGTGGAGCAGTTCAGAGGGGTAGACTCAGATGCTCCCAGCAGTAAGGACTCTGACGACTCAAATGATGATGACGACGACGATGAAGATGAAGATGAGGACGATGAAGATGATGATTCTGATGATAGCCAATCAGGTGGTTTAACCTTTTTAATAGGAAAAGCAGAAACTTTATTTCTGAGTGTTGAAAACATGCATTTTGCACTGTAATTTAAAATAGGGCCTAGGAAATTTTGGGGCAGCATGGCCCACACAGTGTCCTGCAGATACCCTGGAAATAAGCACATGACTCCCAGTTCCCTATTGTGTCATATCCAAAATCCTGTCTGTTACTTGGTCATACGGGAAGTATATTTTCAGCTGTCCTGGTAAGATGGTTCAGCAGCCTTCTGGAAAGGCTGCCGGAGACCTACCTACCTTCCAGATCAATCACCGGGCCCGCAGCTCATGTACTGCGTATATGGCAAGGTGCCCAGGAGGGGGATGGAGGGAATAGGCTGCTTGACGGTTAATTCTTCTGGCAGGCAGAGCCTGTCTGCAGAACAAGCTTCCCAGCCAGAGAGGGACTAAACAAAGGCCTTCAAATTGTTAAGAGTGGCAAGAAAAGGGTGTTTCTAGGCTTCATTCAGGAGCAGGATAGTCAATGAGCAAGATCAGAGAAAAGTACCAGGACAGTTGCAAGGGCTGCAGTGTTCACAGATTGCATTCCGACTACTGTTTTAAAGGCTCTTGAGCAATTCAGAAAGGCAAGGCCTGTTTTAAAGACTTGATGTATTTCCAGTCACTGCTTTCTCCCCTGTGTGCCCATATCCCTTGGGTCCAGCTCCACCTCCATCATTCTCTTCCCCCTCTCATCCACACACCTGATGCCTTGTATCACACCCTCTACTAATCCTCTTTTTTTTTTCCCTCACAGCTGTAGCCTGTCTTCAGTTCCTTATACTGTCTACCCTTTAACTCTTCCTTTGCCCAGATCGCCACACTTCCAATTCTGACACATTTCAGCCTGTACCCAGTTCCATCATTTGCTACCTCTTCATGCTAGATTTCACAGCCTGGGAAGTGCCCTTCCTCTGGTAGTGTTCAACTGCTGCCTGGCTCACACGATGTCTTAGCTGCAGCTCATCCTAGGGTAAACGGTCTCTTAAAATACTGCAGTTTCTGTCTCTCATCTCCTCATGGAAAATGAAAGAATTCCATCTCAAACGAGAGTGCATTATCATGCAGAATTTCTTTATGCTGTCGTATTTGTAGGCATTTTAAAGGTTAGGTAGTTAATTATAACCTTCTATTTATGCTCCAGAGATGTTATTAAAAAAACTCCTGAAGTTAGAAAAGTTTCTTATTAAGTAAGACAAAAGACTTTGCAAGTGTTAGAACTTAAATGTATTTGCCATTGGTTATCAAGTCATAATGTGCATTTTGCCACACTTTTCTTTAAACAGAGTCTGACAGTAATTCTGAGTCAGATACAGAAGGGTCTGAGGATGAAGATGATGAGGATGATAAAGATCAAGATGAATCGGATACAGACACTGAGGGGGAAAAAACTCCACTGAAACTGAATAAAAGTTCATCCTCTGTGAAGAGCTCTTCCATTGGGCTTGCAGCTCATTCCACACCACTTAATCTCCAAGTAGCAAAGACCCCAAGCTCTGCACCAGCTGCCTTATGTCCTGAGTCCCAGCCTCCGGTTTTTCTTGGGACAGCACCATCTACTCTTACCCCAAGTATACACTGTGGTACCTAAATGTCTTTTGTTATAGCATGATGTAACATCTAAGCGACGTGTATTGTAACAGCAGTCACAAAAGTAGTTTAGACACTGGTATCAAGTGATATCTTGATACCAGAAAGAAATGTTTACAGGAAGAGCAATCATTCACTGGAACAGCCTCTCTCCCCGACATTGGAGGTTTTCAAGATGCGGTTGGACAGGGTGCTAGTTAATCTCATCTAGGCTCCCTTTCCCATGAACGGTTGCACCAGATGATCCTTTGAGGTCTCTTCCAACCTGGGTGATTGTGTGATTCTGTGATCTTTTCACCAGTGTTTGCAACGACATTAAAATCAGTTAGCAGAATTGCAAGGTCTCAAAACCTGAACACTTAGTCTAGGACATTTTGGGTCATATAATTATTTGACAGAAGGTAGGATGAAATAGCCAGGGTTGATATTTAATACATTAAAACTCTTTATTGCTTAGTCTTTGCTATTTACCATTTTATTATAAACTAGTTACTTTTCTTTATTTCTAATTTCTATGCATTATGGCTTGCATTCTGAGTCTTCTAGTTCTGCCCCTTCCTCAACAAATTTAATAACTGTATTTAGTTAAAATATAACTTTATTCATTATTCTTTAAAAATTCTCAGTAGAATTTATGGATTACATGCAAGGAATTATTTTTAAAAGGTTCATGAAAAGTATATTTAGCATTTGCCTGATGTTACATAGTGTTTATAATCCTTCATTTGGTGACTAATTTGTAAGATTTAGTAATTACTACTGCTACAGAAAAGAATGCATTTTTGAAAGTCAAGCTTCTGAATTTGCATGGTAACAATTAAATGAAATTGCATATTTACTACTTTCAGTTAGAAACTTGATATCTAATTAACATGCAAGTAAGTAGATTTTTAAGTGGGGACATAAGCTCATAAATCGGTTTTATATTTGGATTCAGTGGAATAGGAATTTCACTCCCATGTCATCAAGTGCATTAACTTTGAAGCAGTGTAATCTGATCTACTTCATATTTTTCCCAGAAACAGTCTTATTCATTGCACAGTCTGTAAAGTATTTCCCATGCGTTAGGAGTAATCCAAATTTTTGAAATACAAAGTTAATTTTTTTTGCTCGGGAATGTGTATTGATTTACAATGCTTTGAAAAGGCTGATAGTGGATTTTTGTCTGTTTGCAGAGGTGGGAGGTAGAATATATTAATTTTGTGTCCTTGCTTTAGGTGCAGTACTTTTTTTAGTAAGAGTCAACATAATACAATTAAAGTATTCTTGTGTCCATTTTACCTGAAGCTGGTCAGTCACCGAAGAGGTCTTGTGTCTCTTCTCTCTGTTTTTCACTGAACACCTCATTTTTTCAATTCACTTGTATTTGGACAAGCAATCTCCCTCCCTCCACTGTGACTATTAGAAGTAATATAATCATCAGCCATTTTAGTTTAAGACTGCAGATGTGTCCAAGAAGTTTGGCATCCAAGCATGGGCGGTTCGTCTGTGCTTTCTGTAGAGGACTTTGAGCATTCTTTACGCAAGGTCCAGACTACTTTTTTTGAGAAATGCATCTTCCAAAAGTTTGTCTGTGTACATAGTTTGTGTCCTGCAGTTCTCTCAAAGAGGCCGGAGAAAAGTATCAGCCTGTGGCACTCCCTAAAACCCCACGTTTGGCAGTTGTCTCTATTGTATTATTGATTCAGACTCTTGACTAGCAACAAACATGTCTGTTTGAGCTTTGTTTATGGGCTTCTAAAGTAAAGAGCGTTTTCATTTTCATCTTCTGTACTGAAAAAATTTAAATATGGTCTAGCATAGAAAAACAGGTGTGCAAGGAATTATTTTAGCAGTATCTCAGAGACCCAAACAAGGCAGGCAGTTCAGTATGGCATAATTAGGTTTTCTTCTGTTTACAATTTTAGAAGAAGAGGTTAAAGGAAACTTAGAAGAAAATGTATTTCAAAAGGAGAATAGTTACATTAATTTTCGTGGTACTTGAGGTATGAAATGGCTAGAATGTAAAAACTATATATGTTTTGGTTTGGGGACAAAAAAAAGCGTATTTTAGGAAAATGTTTTCATTTTGTAAATTCTCTTGGGTGTTAATCAGGAATTTCGTTTTAGGTATTTCAAAAAGACGAAGAGTAACAGATGAACGTGAGCTGCGTGTTCCTCTCGAATACGGGTAGGTTACGTATGCTGTATACTTGATATTCCTTGAAAAGAGATTAATACCTTCAAAAGTCAGTTGATAAAGAAATGACAGTAAAAAAATTTTTGAGGCTGAATAATAGGGAAAGAGCTTCAACAATTTAGATTTCCAGCTCACAGTGACTGTGGACCTCTTTACAAGTGTAAACGTATTTCATGTGTTAATTTTTGTGCATCAGATTTGTTATTTTGCAAACCTGACGGATCTCTTAGCAGTTTTGCCACTGAAAATTAATCCTGGTGGTTAGATCTGAGCCAGTGTAATAACTCAAAATAACTCTCTGAATGTAGTTCCAAGCTTTTTAAAATTTGGTAACATGCAAGTAGCTTGATGTAAATAAATCCATACAGAGTCAGAGTTTGACAGTCTACATAATAACCATTTGTGGTTTTGCCTATTTGATTTATGATACTCTTGTCACGTTTTAGATATGTGCCTTTTTCCTTTTATGTAATAATCTTAAATTGACATTAATTAGTTGGTTTTTAAAAAGTGTATTGTTGTATACAACTATTTCATATCACTCTAGCTGGCAAAGAGAAACCCGAATAAGAAACTTCGGTGGTCGTCTTCAAGGAGAAGTAGCATATTTTGCACCTTGTGGAAAGAAGCTAAGACAGTATCCTGAAGTAGTGAAGGTACATTCCTCTTTTTAACTTCTGTATTCTAATGCCACTAAGCATGCTTGCAATTAAAAAATGCCTTTTTTCCCCCCCTCCAATAAAGATACTTATTTCAAAATATCCTGTGATGTGAGGCATAATGTATCTCAGTCTGTTACTGATTTGATCTTGTATAAATGCATATCCTTTTGATAGAATATGCAAAACATTACACTCACAAAGTTAGCTGTACATCAAAGCTGGGTTGTAATTATTTACAAGCTGAAGTGGAAAAATATGTGATTTTTTCAGTATCTCAGCAGAAATGGAATAATGGATATCTCAAGGGACAATTTCAGCTTCAGTGCAAAAATAGGAGTGGGTGACTTCTATGAAGCCAGAGATGGACCGCAGGTATCCACTTTTTAAAAAGTAAAGTCTTTGATCCAAGGGACATTAACTTAAGTTTAGGTGAAGTAATTTTTACTACAATCTGAAGCATTGCCTGTTTTTAGCTAATTCTTTCTAAAATTCGTGCGTATTTCTTAATGGTAGTTATATTGAAATGCTGAGAGCTTGATCCTGGGCCGTGTTTAAAACCGCTCCTCTCAGTGATTTTATTAGGAGGTTGCAGGAGTTTGGCATGCCTTATGATCAGCTCTGAGCCTGGATTTGTTTAGTACAAAAGAACTCTGAGCTACATATTTTATCTTTGTCAGTATTCAGATATTTCTGAGTAAAACTCTTATTTCTTCATTTACTGTATATACCTAATATTGATAGATTTATGTATATGCATTAAATCACATTCTTTGAATGTATTCATCTGCATAAAATGTATAAAATACATGTTTAAATACAAGTGTTTCCTGTATCGAGAATACTATCTGAGCCTTCTGAAGCATGATATTGTTGTGGGAAGGAATGCTGACTTATACCAGTCAGATTATACCAATGCTGACTTGTGCTTTACAGTGGAAGAACTTTTAGACTTTGTGTAGATAAACCACACAAGGATAAGAAAAGTTAGAATTTCAAGGAAATTACTACTATGTTTGTGCCATACTCTGTTACTGTATGTTGGTCACGTTGCCATTTCTTTGGGATGTGCACGGAAGGTTTTGGACTTTTCTTAAGTGTATGTATTTTCTTCTTTAAAAGATAAGTATCCTGAGTACGTTGCTACAGGAACGTGGACAGACATCATGCTCTCAGCTTCTTGAATTCAGGCTCTACTTATGTCCTTGTGATACCCTGTAGAAATACATCATGTTTACATAGTATAAATTTGAAAGCAGTAAAGACTGATTTCATAGGAAGCAGCTACTTCTAGATGGTGCTTCCTGATGCCTGGCTTACAGGGTAAAACATTGCTGAACACTCTTCATGTTGGGCCTTAATAAAACAACAGTTGCAAATTCATGTAGTTGTGAACTTCATTATGTACCTGAATGGCTTGATTGAAATAATTCTTTATATTGTGAACGGATTGTAATCTCAGGGTATCTGCTCTCTTTTTACCCTGTTACTTTTTTGTGTCTGTTGCCCATGTTTGTTCGTTAGTCTTGTCCCCTTCTCTAGTTATCTCTTTCTTCTCCCTTTAATTGATGAGATGGTTTGCACGTTTTACCCTTCTTTGATACTACAAAACTTAAGAATGAAGGCATTGGGAAGGGCAGGTTTCTGTAGGCAAGGTTGGCAGTATGAATATTAAGTTGCTGTAGATCTCATTGAAGTTTCTACTTGTATAGTTTATGGTAGGTTCCATTAAAACTTGGTTAATCAAAAGAAAAGTTTTCTTGTAAAAAAAGGGATTGAGAGCAGCTGTTTCAGATGTGCTGAAATGTAAATACATTTTACGTATGGCATTTTGAATGAGAAGATTGTAATGTAAACTGTTGAGCTACATTCAGGCAGATAATATGTGCTTAGAAAAACAGTATGTGATACTGATACTTCATGAAGAGTATTTGCAGCCTTTTTACTGAAATTTTTTCAGTGATCCGGCTTCAAAACAATATGTGGTAATCATATCTTTATGGATGTCTGGTGGCAATTCAGGAACTGTATTTCTGTTTCTGCTGTAACTTTGATTATTCTGTATAGCCTTTCATGGTTACTCTTCCCTTTCTTCGTTATGTATTTCTCTCATCTTTTGAGACATGCAGCATGCATCCAAAGTGATTGGGTAAGTTTCACAAAGCTCAAAGATGAAACAAGATGCGAAGAAAACGATCTAAGGGCTTAATCAGTTATATTGAAGAATTACCTATAGCAAGCCAAAAGTATATGGATTACGTGCTTCTGTGATAGTGCTCCTGGTACACAGGCAACCGGTATTACAGGTTATTCAAAGCAGTGATTAACTGCTCTAACAGAAGCATATGTGGCAGAAGTGGGCCATGAAATAGTAGGGTTAGGGGAATGATTGAAGCTTTGCAAATGTGGAAGTTCAGTGACAGGATCTGGAGGCTTTAAACTGCTGTAGTTTAGAAAGATTAGTGTCAATGTGGTTTGGAGTGATGGAGAGGGCATGGGTCCTTAAGAGTTTGAGTAATACGGATAGGAATACTGTATCAAGTAGTAGGTGGAAGAGAGTGTTGTGGAGTGATATTGAGCTGTCCCCTAACAGCAAGGGTATCCGTCACAGAATCGCAGAACGGTTGAGGTTGGAAGGGACTTCTGGAGATCACCTTGTCCAACCCCCCTGCTCAAGAAGAAGGGTCACCTCGAGCCAGTTACCCAGGACCATGTCCATATGGCTGTTGAAAATCTCTAAGGTGGGAGACCCTACAACCTCCCTGAGCCACCTGTTCCAGTTCTCAGTCACCCTCACGGTGGAAGAGTGTTTCCCGATATTCCGGAGGAACCTCCTGTGCTTCGGTCTGTGCCCATTGCCCCTTGTCCTGTCCCTGGGCACCTCTGA
>JANZLQ010000001.1:53706329-53716620 GCA_026212715.1 Elanus axillaris | reverse complement strand
TGAAAAGAGCCGGGCCCCGTCCTCTTTGCGCCCTCCCTCCAGGTATTTGTACACATGGACAAGATCCCCCTGATCCTTCTCTTCTGCAGGCTGCGCGGTCCCAGCTCTCTCATTATGTAGTTAGAGAAAACTTGACTTTTCATGCAGCTCCATTCAGATCTGTTTTAGTTGAAGATGAAATATCAGTAAGGGCAAAATACAGACTTTTAAAGCTGGATATAGCTCTCTGGGAGTGAGTAATCATAAAGTCATGGTAAACATGGCATGCACTCTCTTTCCCAGTAAGATTTTGCATAAAGCTGTGAAAATATCTGTGTCCCACCCCTGAATCTGAATGCTTGCCTAGCAAGGCAGCTGAATTCAGGAACAGGAAAGGAGGGAATTGCTTCAAGTACTTTTCCCTATCTCCTTATTGTGAAGTAACTCCCAAGTATATTAGTCTTTCTCAGAGTATCTGATTATGGTGCTGTCTTGAAACAAATACAGTGCATCTCTATAAGGCGTGAAGTCTACCTCTCTTAAGCCAATTCTTAAGCTTACTGCTGTTTACTTAAGAGACTTACCCTGTGAATAAGTATTTAGAAGTCTAAAACTTTCATTACAGATGCAATAGAAATACCATACAGAACAGCCAACTGTAAAATCAGCTGTCACATGCACTTGTGATGTAGTAGTAATTATTTGCTTCCTTTTCTAGAAACTGGAATTTAAAATGTTTATCCTATTCTGAATTCTGCAATTCAGTTTAGAAAGCTTTCCTGTTAATTTTTTTCTCACAAATCTGAACTGAAATAAACAAGGATATCGGCTTCTTGCAAAGTGCCTATGGTTTTGTTTGTTAATTTGGTTAACAGGCTTTGACCTTGATTCTGCTTCCATGCACAGTTATCTGGTGCCTTTTGGGCAAGTGTCCTGATCACAGTACAGTATGGCAATAGCTGTTAGATGCTGAAAGTGAGAAATTGAATTAAGTTCTTATTTTTATTAGTTTTAACAATAAACCACAACATTTTATAGCGTTATTCCCATTTTTTCTCTAATGTTTATGTACTGAAGCTTAGATTTTATGGAAGCTCCTGATTCTTGTATGGGGGTTGTACCCCAACATAGATTTTCCTTAGAATATGGAAAATCTACAGAATAACAGATGGTACGTTCTGTTAATAGAAATGTAATTTGGGTCAGATTTTAAAAGATACCCGAGCACAAAATATAGATGGCCAGTTAACTCCTGCTTTACCCTTAATAGATCTGTTCTGGACTATTTTTGTCTTGTCCTCTCTTGTGGAAACTTGTTGCATCCACAGCATCTTTTGGCAGGACTTCAGTCTTCTCCCCATTCCTTGAAACGCCAGCTCCTTTTGCTTATTGAACCTTCTACTATTTTCACTTGATGGCCTCTAGTTTCTCTTCTGGGAGACATTAGGAAAATATAATATACATCAGTGGTCTCTGTGGCACTAATTATCCTGTAGACCTCTGTCTTTCTTTGGACATACTTGTTACCATTAGTATCAGTAACCATAGAAAATAGAAATACAGAGCAAGAGCAATCTCCACTGCAGGATCTAAGGTACTTGTACTACGTCTGCTTCTCCTCCTTCTCTTTTAATTCTATTTTGCCTTCCCTGCCCACCCTCGGCACTTGCAGCTTCTGGTATAAGATTTCCTCGGTTGGAGGTTGATGTAGGTGATAAGTACAGTATTAAGTCTCGCTTACATTGCTCAACAGACTGGGCCTGTGATAAAATATAAGTCGGGTACTAGACAGTGGAAATGAAAGTGTATGCCTAAGTAGTGCTCTTAAAGATAGAAGATGAATTAACTTGTGTTTAAGTGGTAGAGGTGGCTATTTTGGATTAAAAGTTCTTAGTGATGATCCACTGTACACATAGTGTTATGGTCATGATTCTGAACGGCTTGGTTTTAGGAAGACAGTGAATAACAAAGCCCTTTGGAATGTCTGTAAAATAAGTGTGAGATGTACTCTTGGGATGGTCTTAACAGGGAGTGATTCAGACTTCAAAAAAGGTATCTTTGCAGATACCGATCGCTTCCTTGGAATCTGAATGTTTTATTAGCAAAATGCCATTTCTTTTGTTGAATCTTATACTAAATATTTGTAATTATGAAGAACAAGCAGAAAGAATTAAACATAAATTTTCAGAATAAGCAAATAAAAATGTATTTTGTGGTACAGCAAATTTTATTTCAGTATTTATGCACATATAAATGTGAAAACTTTGGTAATGTGAATTATTTTTTCTGAACAGATATTCAGTTACTGTATTTTCTAAGTTACCAGCTTTCATTCTTGCTTTAACAGTCATTTTCAAAATCTTTTACGGCAAATTATGGAGTAGTTTTGAAGGATACTTAGCTTACATCTTTTCCTTGCATTTTAGAAAAACTTGAGAAAATGGTAAAAGGTTACAATTTTGAAATACTCGTGTTCAGTCAAACAGGATTAGATAGACTGTGCTCCTTTTCTGCTTAGTAGATGTAATAAACTCTACTTTTTTATCAGTTAAACTAAAGCTGTTTTTATGTGAGGACTAACTTGGGTATGTGTATTAACAAAGTATTTCGGTATTTGCTTTTGAGGTTCCACAGAAAACCAGTGGTGGTAATTGTGAAAGAAAGGGTTGAATGTGTTGCTGCATACTTTTTTTTAGAGAATATAGTTAACATAACTTCTAAGGTCAGATAGATGGATTCTGAAAAGTTATCAACTTTTGACTGCTTCAAGTTGCACAGAAATCAACTTTCTTGCAGTGGATGAGGGGAGAACTACATTGTACTAAATAAAACTTCAAGATTAAAATGAGTTTGTGTGTTTTTCAACTCATTTGTTGAGATCTACAACGCACCAGAAAGCAATATTTGAAAGTGTACTACTGCATTTGTTTGTTTTCTATGTCCAAATTTCTGTAAATACTAACAGTTTGAAGACAGTGACTTGTAGCTTGACACATTTTTTTCATTCATGTTAAGCAGTGGATTATATAAAAGCAGAGGAGTTATATTTTAGTTTACGTAATAAAGAAGAATCTTTTGCCTTTTCAAAGGGGTTGAACAATAAGCGATTTGGTCATAAATAATTAAAAATATCACAGTAGTGGCATACATGCTAGGTAATAACTGTGTATGTCACTGAATAGTCTTCAAAATCTTGCATAGTAGTACAATTTACAAAAGTTCATAGCGATAAGCTCTCAATATGTAGCTTGTGTGCATCATCAAGACATTGTACTACCCAAATAGTAGTACATCACAGCTCTCACATATTTTATATACATATAACTTATGTGGGGGAGGGGTGGGGAGATCTCTTGCTGTTCATATTCTCAAGCATCTTAGATTTATTTTTCCTTTTAAAAAATTGTATTTATAATACTTCTGTGAAATGTGTCAATTAAAAGGGTGTGCAGTGGTGTCTTCTGAAGGAAGAGGAAGTCATTCCCCGTATCAGAGCTATGGAAGGGCGTAGAGGACGACCACCAAATCCAGACAGGCAGCATTCTAGAGAGGAGTCAAGAATGAGACGACGCAAGGGCCGACCTCCGAATGTTGGTAGCACTGAATTTCTGGACAACACCGATGCAAAGCTTTTAAGAAAGCTCCAGGCTCAAGGTAGGATTGTTTTCACAGAGGGTATCAGTATATAGAGAGTTAATGTGTCCTCTAAAGAGGAGTCGTGTGTTTCACTAGGTTATTGTTATGCAACATTTTATTTTGGAAATCTGCCACATGCTTTTATTGAAGCCTTTTTCAAGAGCAGTAAATATATGTATATGATTCAAAGGAAGAATTGTGTGTGTAAATGCATGTGTAAAAGCTTACTCTACAGTTACACTATTCAGTTTTATAAAATTTAAAAAAGCAGACTTCCAATAATCCGGTTACCACTGATGTATTTTTTAATTTGACCAAAATTAACAGATCTTTGTTTTCCCTTGTATCAGCTCAAACAACAGTGCACCTAGAAATTGAAATTGAGAACCACTGAAGTTAGGATTTCTGTCAAGCTTTTGGCTGTTCCAGGGAAAATACTTCTCTTGTGAAATTCCTTGTAGTGACAAGATTTGAATGCCCATAAGGTTGAATGGATCCTTTAATAAGTAGTACCAATGTTAACAGTAGAACTTCCATGATAACAAGTACTACTATATGTCAAAAGCACAAGGGCCTGGTTTTAAACAAACACTGGGTGCGTGAGGTTTGAATTTCAATTCTTTAGTTCATAACTGTGTTATATTTTCTGAATGCATCTGATCCAATATGAAGAATTCTTACAGCCCAGGAGTCAGGATGTTTGTTTTAACTTAAAACTTAATTGTTCTTTCATTTCATGTGCTGACTGTGCACATGTTTGGTTAGGTACCTTCTATTTTGCATAATGTTTTCGCATCTTTTTCCCTTGTTGCCTGCAAAGAGTACTGTTCTGTATAGATACATTTAAGGCATGTAATGGTAATGGTTTGGACACATGGACAGAGAGGGGGCAGTTTTAGAAATGCCTTAATTCATGATGTGTCTTGCAGTGTTGCACAGATACTTTTCCTGTGTGTTAAGGTCACTGCCTTTTCTGATTCTCAGACTGAGCAAAACTTTGTCAACTGCTGAATCATCGTAGCATTTGCTGAGAGGCTGTGTATTTATTGTTGAGACACAGTAACTGATTCCAGAAGTCTTTTCTTCTCAGTGGGGAAAGATAAGCTCTAGTCACTAAGCCATTTTGCTTCACTTTGTATCTTCCCTTTCCCTGTATTGGCTCCTGTAAGCAGTGGGGGGAAGTACTTAGGACTCTCTCTCCCACGTCTGTTTTCCCACCACATGCTGTAGCATTTAATAAAATGAACAAACACATATGGTCTATATATACAAGAAGATTCAGAATATATAGTATTTTATGTTACATATGTTCATATCTACCTTGCTGCTTTTTTCCCCTCATGAGAACGTAAGAAATGTCTAAGTGACTCAGCTCAGGGGTTCATCGAGTGCAGAGCTCTGTCTTCAGTAGTGGCCATAGGAGGTGCTGCTTGGAGAAAGCAAGTGAACCTGATCACTTCTTTGTCCATTTATTTCTTCATACATGCACTATGGCATCCTGAGGTGTTTTTTGAGTGATGATGTAGAGCGCTTTTTTTCTTTCTCCATTTATTTTCCATTTATGGCACTGTTGCCTGTGAATTAGCCCTTTTTTAACCTCCTGGCAATGTTTGCTCTACCAGCCTCCTGTGGCAACGAGTTCCAGAAGTCTGCTAACTACTAGACAGTTTCAATTTTTAAAAAATTATCTTCTGTTGCTGTTAGTGGGTGTTCCCTAGTTCTATTATTGTGGGGTTTAGAGAATATCAGTTCTCCAGCTTGTTATCCATCACCTTGATGGCTTTGCAGACCTTGATCCTCTTTTTCCTTAGTCTTCTCCTCTCCAAACTGAAGAGCCCAAGTATTTTTAGTCTTTTCTCAGAAGGTTCCATCCCTTGGATCCTCTTGTGTGTCCTCTAATTTCAGTATTTCTTTTCTAGGTGTACTACCTTCCATTTATCTATGATGAAGCTTCTCTGTTACCTTTGCCCACTGTTTTGCAGGGCTCTTCCAGAGTTCCTTGCTGTCAGCACAGCCTTGGGTTTTCCAGAATGCTTAATAACATCTTCACATATTGGGATTTAACTTTGCAGTCCCCTTTACAAGTTTTACTGATGAAAAAAGATACTCAATAAAGCTGGTTCTAATACTGATTTGTGAAAAAAACCTTCGACTAACTCTTCTTCATCACAAAAGGTGACTGCTGATCTCTGTCCTTCACCTGCTATCGTTTAAAGAGCTTTCAGTCTGTGAAGCTGTCCTTCAATGACATAACAGCTTAGTTTCATTAATAATGTTTGACTTAGAACCTAGTCACATACTTTCTGAAATTCAGAATATGTTACGTCCATTAAATTCTCCTTATATCTGTTAGTGACACTCTCACTGAAACCCATAATTAGGCAGTTTCCCGTTGTAGAAGCCACGCCAACTGTCTGAACTCATGGTGTTTTGTATTGTACTCAGTAAGTATATATAAGATGTAATATGTACAGTAAGACTCTAAATAGGAAAAGAAAATCAGACTAGCCTATCTGCAGTTTCCAAGACTTCTGCTAGAGCCCTTTTTTTGTTGATGATAGTCGCCAGTCATATGACACAGTGGCTGTTGTTAATAACACAGTAAACACCCAGACCAGTGTCTCTGTGGTTTCATGTTAATGTTTCTTCACATTTCTCAGTTTACTTTGTCCCGTCCTGGTGATCTGTTAACACCTGACTTACCTTCTTGATCTAATACTTCTTTTATATTTACCTCAAATTCATCTAGCTTTTCTGACCTGTCTGCTGTAGACAATGCACTGGGTAGGGGAATCTACCCAACGTCTTCAGCAGTAGAGACTGACACAAGGAATTCAGTAACCCGGTTTTGTAAGGCTCTTTTATCTGTCCTGTTGATCATTAGGTCCTACTGATGACATTTCTGGCTTCCCGTTGTGATGTATGTAAAGGGCTTTTACTGTCTGCTCAGGCATCCTTTGCAAGGTTCTCTTCAAATTCCTGTTAGCCTTTCTAACTCTTAAAGTTTGGCCTGTCATAGGCTTTTCTGTTCTTACTTGAACAAGCTTTCCATGTGTTACATGCTCACCATTTTCCTATGACAGCCTCCTTTTCAGAAGACATGCATATGGACTACTTTTTCCTTTTTCAAATGTGGCTCCATGTTTACCTGGACAAGTATACTTTTTTTTTTTTTAAAAACTGCTTCTAGGTTGCTCCCTTGAGGTATGCATGCTTGAAGACTGCTTTTGTACAGCTTCTTTTAGGGTTCCACCAAATGGACTACAGAGATGTCTCTTCATTTCTTGTTTTTACGCTATGTGACTCGATACTGCACTTTGCATAGAAAGCTGGTCTTCTGCCTGTACGTCTCATTCTGATATTCCTGTAACACTGGTACCTGGCAACACCATGTATTATTAATTATCCTTCTACTGTGTCTGTGAGATGTCTCTTACATCTCGGTTATCATTTGATACCAAGAATTCTGGTTTCCCCAATTTCTTTTTTCATTTCTTGCTTGATTTAGAAGCCCTTAAATTTTACTCAATATGGCATGTACTAGTTGAATGGAAATACAGGTGGTCTGATTTGTCGTCCCTGTTTTCTGCAGTATAGGTGTTTGTTTCTCATCTGTCCTTTTCAAACACATGCCGAACATTAACTACATCCTCCTTAGGGACTGTGTCAATTGACAGTGGTCCGCTGCATCTGTTGGCCTTTCCATACATAGTTCATAGCTTAAGTTTTCCTCTATAATGTAGTCTTAACTTCCAGCCACTGGTTCTGTTTCAGTTAAGGTGTAACTTCTTCTGTACGGTTTCCCCTTGGCCCTGAAGGTTTCGCTGTTGTGTACCTATTTCCAGTACCTTCCTAGCTACAGCATCTTCTTAGCTATACATGGATTTTCCATATGTCCGCCTGCGTCTTGGTCATTGTACAAGAAGTTGACGGTATTTCGGAGAATGCTATCAAAGTGATCCTGGACCTCAGTCCTTTGAATAGCAAGCTGAATTCGACATCCAGAAAATCCTTCCTGCAGCTGTCTTACATCAGTGTGTCCATGCACAGTTCATCCAAATTTCATAAATATTCTCACCTAAAGCAGTAGAATGCTTCAGGAAATTACTAATTAGCAGAAGAGAAGCTGGCTATAGGTAGCCATGCTTAAGAGATGTGTGACCCAGATGAGTGTGCTCTTACTGCATTGTTAAAATAAGATTAATTACACGAGGTGACTCATAAGGAAAACAGTAATTCCATGCTTTCTGAATAAAATGTTGATTTAGTACTCAGAGACAAATGTTTTCTGCATTAAAAAGAAAGAAGAAATCAGTTTTTAAATGAAGCAACATTATTGGCCTGATGCTATCACTTAATAGGTATTTTTTTTCTCCAAAAATAGTATTTTCTTTTATGTGGAAAGTATCCATGTTCATTCATACTGTTGATTTAGTTACTGATAAGTGAGATACCACTAAAGGTAGTTGATAGTGAAATGTTTCCTCTAGCTTTACCTCATGCAAATGTCTGGAACATGAACTGTATCTTTATTGTTGGACAGCAATGTTTTTATGAACTTAATATTTTCTTTCTGTGACAGAAATAGCTAGGCAAGCAGCACAAATAAAGCTACTGAGAAAACTCCAGAAGCAGGAACAAGCTCGAGCTGCCAAAGAAGCAAAAAAACAGCAAGGTAAGTGTTACTTGTGAAAGTTTGCGCATGCTAGCAGGTTATTGTGAAAAGTATTAATGAAAAGTTAGCTACCTCTTGTCATGTTCTGCTGGTATAAATTTTTTGTTTGCTTTTGTTTCTTAGCTATTATGGCAGCTGAAGAAAAGCGAAAGCAAAAGGAACAGATAAAGATAATGAAGCAGCAGGTAAACGTTATGTGACTGTTAAATAAGTTCTCTAAATTACATTTTGAATTATTGAATTAGAGTATTTTATTTAGTAAATTATTAAGTATGCTCATTACAAAGTGAATGTTTTAAATCTTCTTTCAAGGAACACACAGTGTATATTATTTAAAATTCTAAACTCTCCAGTTGTCGTTCATGTTGTCAGGACATCCCAATTTTGTCCGTGTTGATTTAAGCCACCCAACATATATAACTGCTTGCCAATATCAGTAAGAAATTAAAACACTGCTATCAAAGTACAGTGATGCAGTCTTCCTTTATTTGGTTCTGTGAAAACAAACAGTGTTACATCTGTTCATGTAAGTACTGGAATAGTGCAGTTAGCTTCTTCAGTGATTCTGGACGGTTGTCAGTGGTTTTAGGTTGTGTGCACGAAGGCTTGTATCTCAGTATGCCAGTGAATTAATACATGTTTTTAAACATACAAGTACTGTTAAATACTGTCATAGCAAATACTTCCAATAAAAGTGAGCCCATATAAACTTTACCAAACAAACATTCTTACGGAAGCAGCAGGCTTTTAAATTTTTTAACAACTGGTGTTAGTGAATTAGTGAAAAGCTAGGTATGTTGGGAATCTGAAAATTTTTAAAAGATAATAATTTGCATCCAAAATATATTTGTGTGGTTGTTTTTTTTTATATTTGTTCTGTTCAGTAAGAAATTTACTGCAGAATACAGAATTAAATACTTCATCTGGTAGCAGTCAAAGGACAAGTATTTAGCTTGCAGTGCAAAGACATTCTTTGTGTTCAGTACCATTATTGCTATAGGTTTTTACCCGCTTGGAGTGGCAGAGAGTAAGTATATAAAACCCTCTAAAAGAAGGAAAAGTTGACTTTGGTAGGTCAATTCAACCTGTACTGCTGTTGAATTGATATGTGTATGCATAGTACATATAGTATATTTAACTATTTTTTAAAAAGAAAGTCTAAATATTGTTTGGATTAACTATTTTATGTTCAATGTTCATATTCTCGTTATAGTAGTATTTATAGAGGCTTAAATTAAAGGAATACATGAAGATGGAGAGAATGAACATTTACTATTAAAACCAATACCTTTCATTTGTGATAGAGACTTTTACTGACATTTCCATGAAATTCCATAAATACTTGCACTTGATGATATGTTACTTTCTAATGTAATGCATATTTTTAGCTGTAAATAAGACTTTAAATTTAGACATGGAAAGAGAGGGTTCCCAGTCTGACTTTACTGCATTCATGCATCAGCTTCATGGGACATTTAATTAACTTCCTGATTTAAAATATCTCATGCCTTTCATACAGGATAAAGCTGAAGTCTGTTGCAGGGACAATGAATGTTTCTGCAGTGGTGCAGTGTCTTCACTGTAGTCTCAAGACTGGTTTCTATTTATATTGTAGTTCAGTTGTGCTTTTTCTAGGGATGGCTCAGTTACAGTTTTTTGAGCTCGTTACACCTTTTGAGTCTGTTGTGTTATTTGAGTAATGTGTCGAGTAATCTGCTGAGTAACTTTATTTTGCAGCTAAGTTGCATTTAGATCTCTATAAAAGCTTCACATCTAACATTCAGATTCAGAAATCAGCAAAACAAAACATGTCTGTATTGAATTTATTTTGTTTGTGACTTTTTTGATGTCAGAGAACAATTAATCCGGATGAAGTAATAGAACCATAGAATCATTCAGCTTGGAAAAGACGCTTAAGGTCATTGAGTCCAACCATAAACCTAACTCTGCCAAGTCCACCACTACACCATGTCCCTAAGCACCACATCTACACATCTTTTA
>JANZLQ010000001.1:53668625-53689399 GCA_026212715.1 Elanus axillaris | reverse complement strand
CCCCCCCCCCCCCCCCCGGTATTTTATAATAATATTCTTAAATGCGTAAAACAAAAGATAAAGAAGTTGAAGTGGTTCTTTCTTCTAATTGTCTTTCCTGACTTCTCAAAATCCCTCTTGGTTTCATTTCTTCTAAATATTTATGCAATAAATGCACTTGGCAGAAACAGAAATCCTATTCAGAACTGAGTAAGAGGCTTAAAGGGCTTTTATAACCTGAATTTTTCCTGTTGACTAATGGCAATAAATATTGAGAAAATACTATGTCATATTAGAATAGAAGAACTAATTTGAATCTAAAATGATTTACTTTCAGTACACAGGAAGAAAGGTACCTATATGCTACAGACATACTCCATAATTTTACCCCTTATCATGTGTTTCAAGGCTTAGAATCATTCATGCCAAGAAAACTGGCAAAAGAGATGCTGCAGGAGGTGGTGACATGGGAGAGGAACAGCACTCTTTGGAAACACCAACACCAGGCCGCAAACGCAGACGAAAGGCGGGGGACAGTGATTACGATGATGATGATGATGATGACAGTGATGATCAGGCAGATGAGGATGATGAGGATGAAGAGGACAAAGAAGATAAAAAAGGAAAGAAGGCAGAAGTTTGTGAGGATGAGGTGAGGAATTTTAAGCATAGTGAAAATTAACTAGTAAGTTAAAACTTGTTCTCCTTCTGTTCTCTGCAATATGGTGCTGCTTCCCTAAAATCTCATAATAAAAAGGAAGTGTAACTTACCTCCAATATTTTTAAATTTTTGAGAAAAGTTTATTTTCTGGAGTACTTTTATTTATTTTTTTTTAATATCTATTATAGTACGGGTTGGTGTTTGGTGTTTTGTTTTTTTTGGTTTTTACTTTGGTTTGGTTTTTTGTTTCTATTTTCTAGGGTAGGAGCAGCCCTTTGTTGCTATTATTCTGGATTTATTTTAAGTACCATAATGTGTATAAATTTAAGATAATACCTTAGAGGCATAGCACCAAGTTCTTACAAATTAATACTTGAGAATTAAAACTAAGTAATCTTTAGGCGTCTTATCTCACATCTGTCCCTTAATCTTTTTCCCTTTCATACAATCTGCTATTTTGGTGCACTGGGCATTTTATAGACAAAAGTCCTGTAACTCCTGTAGAGAGATTATTTTTATGGTACAACAGAAGTTCCATTGCATTCATACCATATGTGGTATTTCAGAAGGCTTCACTCTCGTACAGTTCTACAGAGCCAAGAAATGCAAGACCAATATCTTTGTGGTGCAGGTGACTGGGAGCTCCTAGGATTTTGGTTGTATTCTTTTGGAAGCCTACTGTTATCACCAAAGACTTTCTTGAACTAAATTAAAACTCTCTTTATGGAAATCACTCTCATTTTTACTTTATTTAAACTGCGTCAAGAAGAATGGAACCATAGACTTAAATCATGGGTGCATTCCTCTACAAAAACCCGTAAGATTAATACTGGAACTTTTACAGCAGACTTGTAATATAAAGTGCCTCTACAGTTTCTCGTAGACATTGAAATAAAATGCAGGTGTGTACTGACCAAAGACTGATTGATAAGGTTTTGACAGGTTCCATTATTTCATGCGTGAAAAACACTTAGAAATTAATTTGAGTATCTCAAAAGCTTCATAGAAACTAGGATTAAATTCTATTAGTCTTAAGTGTTCATGTACAAATTGAATTATTTCTTCCAGTAAAAGAACGTTTTCACCGAACATTTGGCCACAAGCCTTCTTTGTATGCCTCTGGGATGGTTTGGAAAGATTCAAGATACATCTTTTTCCAAGATGTTCCTAGTCAAATATATTGATCAAGCTCAAAATTTGAACTTCTTTTCAGTTAGAATTTGCCTCTCATTTTCTTTTACATCTTTTTACTGTAATACTAGTAAGACATGATAGTATGATTGTATCCTGAAATAAATTTGGCATGACAGTATATTTGGTGCTTATAGGATGATGGGGACCAGACAGCAAGTGTTGAAGAACTAGAGAAACAGATTGAAAAACTGACAAAGGTGAGAGGTCATTTGTCTTTGTTATACGACATATTTGATCACTGGATGTCATGGGTTAGAATGTTAACCATCATTTTCAATGCTCAAACTTAATATAAATTGAAATAAGGATCAGCTTCTCTTTCATGAAAATATGAATGATGCTACTGTTCATGACACCTGAAATGTGAGTTTAGTGTAGTGGCACTAAGTGGATATGACTCCAAAGGCAGTTAGAAAGCTGTTGATAATATATTTGGACATCTCGGAATAAAAAGTAATACAATTTTTATCCAGACCTAATTGATATCCTTCTGTTTGTTGATCTTAGAAAGTGATGATAAATTTTGTGTAGGAGAACCAATGACTTTTCCATTGTACAAATGATTGCAATTCTTATTCCTTCCTACAGTTGGCTACTTTCTGCAACTGTCTTCCAAGACAATACAGAGAGCTGTCTTTGCTTCAGATTTTGAAAGGAGAAACAATGGAATAGGAAGAGAAACATAAATGAGAAAGATAGAATGCTGTAGACAGGGTTACTCATGGAGCATGATTTTATTCTTTGTGTTAGAAAATTCGTCATTTAAGACTTTGTCTCTTGGTTTCTCTCCTTTTCCAAATTGCAGTAAATTAGTAGTCCAGAATTATACCTGATTTCCAACAGTGTCAATTTAGCAGAGCAAGAATTGAATAAACAAACTGAAATTCTTGTTGGCCCCCCTCAGAGTACTGTTTGTGTTTGAATACAGAATTTATTTTCAGACATTGTTGTTCTTATTCTTTTATGAACCAGTTAAAATATCTCATTAGTTTCCCATCAGGAGCTGCAGTATCAGCTATCTTCAGTGCTCTGTTTACCATTTGCTGTTTAATGTACAAGTGATAAGATTTCAGCTGCTCTTGTGCAATGAAATCTTTGATTCTATTGTTCTCTGAGAGTCAGTGTTAAAGAGAGAGGACCTACCATCACAAAATGTATTTTTAAAGGAAGACTGATAAACTTAAGCTGAACCAGGAAGTGATTGAATTTATTTTTTTAAAGGGAGCTCTGTAAGTAAAATCAGGAAGGCAGCAATTGTGAGTAGAATATCACATACCACAAACATGAAATCTCGATAAGAGAGCCTCATCATGTGCCCCTTGAACTTTTGTTCAGTCTGGCAGCCAGGAGATGTTTTCTGTTAGTGAATTTTTTTCTCCTATTGAATTATAATGCTTTCCCTTTTTTAAAACAGCAACAAAGCCAGTACAGAAAGAAGTTATTTGAAGCTTCGCACTGTTTGCGTTCAATGATGTTTGGTCAGGATCGTTACAGGCGCCGATACTGGATTCTGCCCCAGTGTGGTGGTATTTTTGTAGAAGGCATGGAAAGTGGTGAAGGTAAGAAACCTGAAAGAATAATGTCGCACCAAGGCCCGTACTATGCCAAGACATACTGCCCGTCTCTGTAGACTGTAATTTTGTGCAGCAAGGTCTTTAGGCTTCACCTTCAACCAGAGTCTGGCTCAACAGGCTACTGCCAGTAGACCTCTGTATTCATATGGTGCTCTCTGATGCTCTCTTTTTGATTATGAAATATCAGTTAATATCTTTAAAAGTAAGGATTAATATTTTGGAAGTGTTAGTTGTTATAGTTCTATATGTTAACATGGGATACTTTTTGTCTCTTTCTCAACTATTTCACATTTCTTTATGGCAGTGAACTCTGCATATGAAAACGAGGCTGACCATAGAATGCAAAAAAAATTCTTTTCATCGTGAGTTGTTATATTTTGTGCAAATACACAGACTGTTCTGTGCTTGAAGATCTGATATATATAACGTCTGCAAAAATATGAAAATTATTTTCACACAGCGAAGTACTGTGTTTTCTGATCAACAATATGATTTAGCCTCTGTATTTTACAAACTGATTTTTTTCCAGTTCAGCAAATGCTGAAGTTATTTTTGCTGAAGTTAAAATGTAATTTTGTGGTTGTGACAGTCGTATACTAACTGTGATTGAATTTTTCACACACTTTAAATTGGATAGATGCAGAAAATACGTATTAATCTGACCTTTTGGTGGATATTAGAATTCTTAAACATAAGTCTTCATTTTGTTTACAGAAAAATCCTTTCTAATTCTGATATAGGTGAAGCAAAACCCCATTACTCTCACAATTTCCCCTCACCCCCCAAACCACCACCACCAAAATCTAATATACATCAGAATTGCATGATGTCATGAGAATGGCATCATTTTAGAGAGCTATTTAATTAAAATAACTGTAAGATTACCACATGTTATGAAAACTAAGCCCTGTTTTGGCCCCAAAAATAAACTGTAGAACTTTTCCTAAATCTCGATCTTCAAGTTACCTTTCTAAATTGGGTAGCATACAAAGTAATTTTTCTGTGTCTCCTGTTCTGCTTTATTTTATGCTGTGTGTTAGGAACGGTTTTGCACATGAGTAGCTGGATATAGAAGGTAAACTGTCATATGCTGTACTGCTTTCATTCCTTTTGTTCACTATATTTATTATATTTTAACCAGGTGAATCCTCAAATGCCTCAGAAATTGTACACAAAATCATTGAAACACACCTACTTGTCTTAAGATAGTAAAAGCAAACAAACAAAAAATGACACAAAAGTTTTAGCCAAGAACTATAGGGCAAGCCCATATTATTTAATATATTGTATTAATTAAAGTTTAATCTCCCTGAATAGTACAATGGACATGTTCTTAAGTTCTCAGCTACTCCCTCTTCCCCTCAACTCTTAAGTTTGCCCCGTTTCAGTAAATTCTACTTTTTATCCACTCCTAATTCCTTTATCTAAACATTGGAAATACGAGACAAACTGTTGAATGATCTGTCCATTTAAAAAATACTTCTCCTTCCCTCTTCATGTTGTCATTTTGGTTCTTAACGCTGATACTCAAATTGTTTACATCTTGACATACACCATAACTGTGGACACGTTCTTAAGTTTTAATGGGAGGGGATATTCTTTAATAAACTATCTTTTTAGAAATTACGATTTTCCAGAAAGAGCGAGTAAGCTTTCGTGGATGTTCTGTCCATAAACCATAAGCAGGACCTTTGTTTACTTGCAATTGCAGTATCTGATGAAAAGAATTTAAGAAGTTGGAATGTTGGAGTTTCTACCTCGTCCCCCTTTTCCTGATATTTTTCTATGCCATTTTACAGTTCTTAAGACTTTTTAGTCTGAGCTGACACATCAGTGTAAGGGTAGAAGAGAAATGGTTAAGGAAGACGAGGAGAGCAAAGTCGGAAAAATGTTCTTCCTTTTCAGAAAAGATAGATCTTCTGCACCTCATATGTTTGAAGAAACTGGCTTTTGCAGTCAGCTTCTGCTTGTTGTACTTTAAATTGCTTAGATGTTACGCAGTCTGATCGCATCTGTCTGCTTAGCTGTGTGTAGGGTCCCAGTCATCATGCTGGGTGGCTCTTTAAAGAGTTTTAAACTTTCAAGAACGTTGACATTGTTTCACAGTCAAAGTTGTTAATGATTTTTATTGAAAGACGTAAAATATTTAATGCTGTGTTTCAATATTTGGGGAACACTTGATATCAAAACACAAATTTTGGTCCTCCTTTTTGTAGTTGGCTGTGAGTTTAATGGAATGGCCTTTTGAAAAAAAAACTTTTTTGAGGCTATTTATAGCCTCACCTTTGAGGCTATAAATAAACACTGTACCCTCTTGATATAAACAGGGGAGTTTTAACTGTGATGATAACAATGGTACAAATTAGTTGGTCTGTTGTATTTCATCTGTGTTTCTTGTGTATTTTTAGGCCTAGAAGAAATTGCAAAAGAAAAAGAGAAGTTAAAAAAGGTAGAAAGCATGCATATCAAAGAAGAAGAATTTGAGACAGAAGAAAAACTACACTGTTTAAATACAACTTATTGTGAGCAAAAGGAAGATCTGAAAGAGAAAGACAACACTAATTTGTTTTTACAAAAGCCTGGGTCATTTTCAAAACTAAGCAAACTGTTAGAGGTAGCAAAAATGCCACCTGAATCTGATATTATGTCCCCAAAACCTAATGGCAGTGCAGCAAATGGCTGCATGTTACCTTCTTATCCAAGTAACTCAAAAAACTCTCTCTGCAGTCTTCAGCCCACTGTATCGCAAAGCAGCATTGAGAAGTCTGATTCTAATAATCTTTTCAGTCATAATGCAAGTGGGACAGGAAAGTTTTACAGTTCTCCACTAATTCCAAATGATCAGTTGTTAAAGACTCTTACTGAAAAGAGCAGACAGTGGTTCAGCCTTTTACCGAGAATACCCTGTGATGACATGTCAGTTACCCATATAGATACAGCAGCTACTACAACTTCGCTTACTCCTCAGTCACATCCACCTTCAAAGTCACCTTCACCTGTTCCTTCACCTCTTCTGGGCTCAACCTCCGCACAGAGTCCAATGGGATTAAGTCCTTTTGCATTGTCACCACTTCAGGTAAATAAATGAATTTTTGAATAGTCTGAATTTGCTCTGCTTATTTGGGCAGAATTTCTGTTTAGACAAATTGTTTCACAGATGTGCTATCATTATATCTTCTTTATTTTCTTCTGTTTCTATTACTGCTGCTGCTGTTGTTATTATTATTGTGTAGTAGTATTCTATGATTCTGTTAATAACTAATTCCGTGTTACAGATGTTGTATAATACTAGAAGTTTTTTGATTAAAAAAGATCGATAGGTAAAGTTAGGTAAGCCAATGTGTGGTATTTTGTACCTGTATTTCAGTTACTAAATTTGGCTGTTAGAAGGTTGGCCACTGGTATTAAGTGAAAAGCAAATAAATAAATAAAAACTTCTTTTCAGAAATGTGACACACTACAACCTCTCTTTAAAAGCTATTATTTTTTTAAGCATTAAAAGGGCCCTAATAAGGAATATTGCATGTTAGTGTTACGTTAGTTTTTCTTAAACTAATAAAAGTACTGAATAAAGGCCTCCTTTTTGTTGTGATTATTGCTTGACAAATAGCATCCTAGTCACAATTCAGGTTTCTTGGCAATAAGAATGGTATTTGTGATTGTGTTAACAATATATTCTGTGTAACAGATGAAGACTGGGCTGCCTATAATGGGACTTCAGTTTTGTGGATGGCCTACAGGAGTGCTTACTTCAAATGTTCCATTTTCATCTCCTTTACCCGCTCTCGGATCAGGGTTGGGATTATCAGAAGTGAATGGTAACTCCTTCTTGGCATCTAGTGTTCCTGCAAGTACAAGTGAATCACCAGCATTACAAACAGAAAAAATAGCTACTGCCCCTTCTACAGCAGTTGAAGTAGCCAAGCCAGTAGATTACCCTAACCCCAAACCTGTACCAGAAGGTAAGTATCATACAGCAATAAGATGGAACTATGTGAAGGATAATTTCTACAGTGCCACTACAATGTTACAATTTTTTTTTTTTATTATTTGTGTGTTGAATTTGGCTAGATTATTTTTTCTAATCTAATTGTGTGTAATCACATAAAAAGTGCCTGCAAAATGTTCATATGCTTGTCTTGATTTAGAAATGCAGTATGGGTGGTGGAGGATTACTGATCCAGAGGACCTAAAATCTTTGCTTAAAGTGCTGCATCTCAGGGGAATAAGAGAAAAGGCCTTACAAAAGCAAATACAGAAACACATGGATTATATCACTCTGGCCTGCATCAAAAATAAGGATGGTATGTAATTGATATTTATGCTACACGTGGTGTTGGGGCATAAGACAACTGGCAGAGAGCTCTTTGAGATGTGTTTTAAGTACAGGGTTAGAGTAGCAGCTGGAGGAAAAAAGTAAAGGCCTCACTGTCTGTAGTTGCCTTTTCACCAGCCTTGTTCTGGGAGGTTACAGGGTTGGGGAAATCCCATTTAATATAAATTGCTTTAGTGGCACAAGTGTTGGTAACCTTTTTAAGCTTTTTCCATCTTCGTAACACTCTCGCTCAGCCTCTCCTTCCCCTACTTGCCTTTAAATTGCAAGTTTGAAAACCTACAGAATTTGTTGTCCATATTGGGTATCTTAAGAGTAGTACACTTTTACAGCTGTTCTTCATCATTTGGCTGGATTGACAGGTAAATCAGCGTGAATTTATTCAGAGAAGTTATAATACTAATTAAAATAATAAAAATGTGATTCTCAAATACAGTTGCAATTATTGATATCAATGAAAATGAAGATAACCAGGTAACTCGAGAAGTTGTGGAAAACTGGTCAGTAGAAGAACAAGCAATGGAGATGGATCTTGCTATTCTTCAGCAGGTGGAGGATCTAGAGAGGAGAGTTGCATCAGCTAGTTTACAAGTTAAGGTAAAACCAACTTTTAGTAAAATGTCTCTTTAAAGTAAGTGGTAAGAATTTAAAGTAGGTAGTAGCAGTCCTTTTGTGGTTGGTAAGTGCCTTCTTGTTCCATCTTAATTATCTGCAAATAAAACAAATCTGCTGCAGCAGTATCATGGATATTTGTGTTTGAAACATTTCATTGCAGTGAAATCTTCAGCTGAAGATGCTCAGAATGTCAGTTCCTGGAAACTGTTCTTGTACAGTGTCAGTTCCCTGCACGTTTTTGTTAACCTTTTATGGATGCAAAGATTTTATTACATATAGACTGCTTAATTATAGTGGGTTTTGCCACAGTTTTGCCTGATTGGGGTGATTGTTGCTGTTAATGATTTCAGAAAAGCCTACAAGTTTGCTTGAGTATTGTAGAGTCATGGAGAACATGTGATGGTTGTGAATGTGAAAGAGTTAAGAATTCACTGGCCGTTATTACAATTTGGAACTTTTCCAAGGTGGGCGTATGGATGTTAAATTGCGTATGTTTGGTTATAGTGGAGATGTAGTATTTGGTATCTAGTTTGTTGTAGGGGTGGATGTTATTTCTGTGTGACCAACTGATACTGTCTCCTGAGCCTGTTGGACAGATAGAGCTATTGTGATGTTTCGACCAATAGAACAGGATACTTCAAAAGGAGATAAGAATGCAGGCTGTTGTAGAAAGTTCCCTTCAGGAAAACTGGTAATGCTTGTATTTTTTTTTTTTTTTGATTAATTATTGTAGTTCTCTGGATATTTTGGAAACTGTCTCTACAGATGGATTACAAGTAACCAAGATCTACTGGAAACAGCACTTCAGTTACTTACTTTTGATTCCATAAAACAGTTCCACTGTTTACACACTAAGTTAACAGCAACCAATAAATGCACAAACCTTTCTATTAACATAGGGTTGGCTGTGTCCTGAACCTGCATCAGAGAGAGACGACTTGGTATATCGTGAACATAAGTCAATTACTAGATTGCACAAGAAGCACGATGGAGATTGTGCTGGAGGCGAAGAAGGCAATACCAGCTCTCTAGAGCGGACGAGTGACAACCCTCTAGATATAGCTGTAACCAGGCTTGCTGACTTGGAGCGGAACATAGAGAGAAGGTATCTGAAGAGCCCCTTAAGTACCACCATTCAGATCAAACTGGATAATGTGGGCACAGTTACTGTCCCTGCTCCTGCACCATCTATTAGTGGTGATGGTGACGGGTAGGTTATTGAGATTAACTTGAAAAATTATTGTGCTTCTTTGCTAATTGGAGCCTATTTTCTTATTGCCTGTTATCTATGTACTTTCTTGTATGTCTGTGATCCATATGGATCATGTTATTCTGCATGGTGCTTTGTAAAGATATTTTTTGTTACGTTTGTTGATAATCTTGCGAAGTTATCTTACATTTAACTGGTTGTGACTAAGCTTTGAGGCACGTAGCCACAGTCTGTGCACTACATGAAATTTAGTTGCTTAAACCTTATACTTATTGGCTGTGTACGTTTTGTCATTGCTTGGCTTTCAATGTGATAATGATTGTTCCACGTCTAAACATAAGCAAACACGGATGTGACCCACTTAATTTCTCTGTATTTCAACGCAGAACTGAAGAGGATATTGCTCCAGGGCTAAGGGTATGGAGAAGGGCATTGTCAGAAGCGCGCAGTGCTGCACAGGTAGCTCTGTGCATTCAGCAGTTACAGAAATCAATAGCATGGGAAAAATCTATTATGAAAGTTGTAAGTGTTTTGTTTGTTTTTTGGTTTTTTTTAAATATTGTGACTGAACTATTTTTGCTATATCCTGTTTTTCCCACTTGAGGCATTTTAAGATACCGTGGTCAATAATGTGTTTCTTATTACTGTGTGTAAAACTTCATACAGTTAAACTGTACATTGTGCACAGATATAAGCCTAATGGAAAAGATTGTCCCTTGCTTGCTATGTTCAGCATTCTGAACTTTCCAAGATAAAAAGCCCTTGCAACAGGTTGCTTTATTTAAGATGGTAATGACTCCTTGTTGTTAACATTTAGGTAAGAAAGAGTAATTTCTGGCTCCATCTGATGGAAGATCCTCTATCTGATGGAATATTTCTGATTTCATCCGTGACATAAGCTTTGTGGAGGTTCAACCTTACATATCCCAATTAAGGACTTCATTTTTCAGAAATTTGAGGTGCTCCAAACGTGTGGCTTCTTTGCATGCACACTTCTCACAACTGAACATACAAATTGGGCAAGTGTGTGAGCAAATAAGCGGAAATAGCTGTTTCCTTGTAAACTTAACAAGTAGATCCGTGTTAACTGCATGTGTCAAAATCTGCATGGACTTTTGAACTTCAAATTTCTGAAAACAAAACTATTACTACAGCAATAGTGATTATGATGTGATTAAGTATGGCCAATGCTATGTAGTGGGTAGCAAGTGATTCTTCCATTAGCAGTCTTTTTTCCCAATTTTTTTAAATTTCTGCCAGTCCTGTATAGATTCTTTACATCTGGACAATTAAAAGATGATTTAAATAAAAACTATTGTGTAAGGCTGTACCTTTGGGTTTATACAGCTGTAACTTTAAAGCTCTTATTTTTAGAACAAAAAGTTTATGAATTTAGTAGGACACCTGAAAAGGCACTTCAGTGTTTCAGTGTGTAGTGCTTTATTATCCAGGAAAAAAGTGTGGTATCATTCTCAATTTGATTGAGGTGTTCTATGCATTTAATTACACAGTAACGTAAGTATTTGGTGAAAACGTGGAGATCTTTAAGTTCCTGAAAAAGAAGTCCAGATACAGAAGAGTATCAAAATCACACAACGTATGTAAGAAAATTGACAATGCATTAGATATTTTTAAGTTAGCGTGAATTTTAGGAAATGCTAGGATCATTTGTTTTGCCTTACTGAATTTGTTCATGGTGGCCTTTGGATAAGATCTTTACTGATTATTATTTGGAAATACTGTTACAAAATACAGATTATTTTTGTGAAATAGCAACTTATATATGCGCTATGAGCATAAATGGAAGAGAAAATTCCTGAGATAGTATGCGTGGGCCAAGTGATTTGATGGTTATAAGATGCCTTTACTTCTCATGGACATTAATGAAATACAAAAAGTATTCATAGTTTTGTGTGCTGTAGGACGCCTATCTTACAGTGAATTAATTGCTTTTCAAATGTGTTCCCAAATGTAGCCTTTAGTTTAGTTCCTCACATACTGCATATATTCTTTTACAAATGTGATCATTAGTAGACTCTGATTGTGATAAAATGAAAGGAAAATAATTTTGAGAATGAATTTGTTTGTTTGGAGGGGAAGTTTACGATTCCTGCGTTTCAAATTTTAAAAACTGAATGAAAGCCATTTTTCATGTATTATAGTACTGCCAGATTTGTCGAAAGGGAGATAATGAGGAACTGCTGCTCCTTTGTGATGGTTGCGATAAAGGCTGTCATACCTACTGCCACAGACCCAAGATCACTACCATACCAGATGGTGACTGGTTTTGTCCTGCCTGCATAGCAAAGGTAATACTAACCATAAAGGCGAAGTGACTTATAGTGACCTTTTTATAGATGGCAGAGTTACAGGTCTACCAGTGCTTTTTTCAGTGACAATAATGGCCTGTATATTTTATGTTGGGCTGCCATTAAATAATGAGATGAATAGTTTTATTTAAGTTGGATTTAGTGGCAGTAAAGGCTACAGTTTTATTTGATTTAAACTTCATTTATTTTAAGTAGGTACAGCATTTTCTTGCTGATTCAATGCCCTAGTTTTTTATTTCTCTTTTAGAATTTTTTCAGTTTGTGTTTTGAGCTTCATTGTTAAGTGTTGACAAATCTTAGATTCTTTTTGAAAAGAAAAATCAGAGAAAATATGTAGTAAATATTTTTTGTCTTTTTTTGTACACTATACTTTAGTTTTACTTTTTTGATACACAGTACATTTGAGAGAGAGGCTGTATAATGTTTCTTGTGTGAGGTTTGGCTTGCATGTGTCCCCCCGCCCCCTGTGAAAAATAGTCTAAATAGAAGTTTAGGTTAGTTCTATTCCAATGACTGAAATAGCAGCTAGTATTATTTGAAAGTCCACAATTTTCCCATCCCTAGTTAGTCCTAAAATTAAATGATTTTTTTGCTAAACTTGTTAGTTATGTTTTCTACCACTACTTGTGAATATCATAACTGGAAAAAGTAGCTTTACAGTAAATACTCAATCTTGTATTTTCTCTGGGTATTGTCAATGTGATCCTTTTTTCTGTGCATCTTTCACAAAGTAATAAGGAAGACAAATTGTTTTTTAAACTATTATATGCGACAGAAGTAATAAAACCAGGTTACTGTTCAGCATTGTGTAGTAGTTTATAAGGGGTTAACTCATGCTGTAACTTTCTGTCATTATCATGGTTATATTACAACTTACCTTGTTATGAAGACAGAAATTACCTTATCGTGCTATAACTTATCCCATCACTTCTCTTGATATCCCCTCCCCAATAACTACTGGGTTTAGTATAACAGAAAAATGGGGGTTTTTTCTCATTTTTTTTTCTGTCCCAAATTTGGCTCACAGCTGGAGATTTAAAGGTGCCAGAAATTTTAAGGTGAAATTCCAGCAGAACCTTAAAACATGTTGAATATTGATTTACAATTCTGCAAAACATTGAAACAGTTTTGTTGAAGACTTTGTATAAACTATGTCATCCTAATTTAACTTTAATTATTTTTCTTATCTAAAACAAGAAAAACATCAACATCTGCCATTCCCACCTACTTAGAAATAATATTCACAGAACATCTCAAAGTTAGGCCTTAGGTGATGACAGCTGATCTGTTCTCATTGCTCTACATTGTGTTTTTAACCAAATGGCTGAAAATCAATATTTCTCTTTAATTGCTATGTGAACTGACATACTTGACTGTTTTTCTATCCTTGGACCAAGAACAGTCATGATACAGAGTAGTGTTAAGAGAGTACAATTATTTACAAATCTTTTCTAGTCTTCTGTGTTAAGCAAAAGGAATTCTATACACAACGTGTTTTTCCACATTCACGCATTCATTCATCATCTGATTTGTACAAACTGACTACATTTCTCACCATGCTAGTTACAATCAGTGCCAAATGCTTAATTAAGTTAGTTATGACATTTGTGAAATAAAGGGATTGTGTAGTAATGGTTTCTAGTAGGTAGCAAAATCCACATTTTCTGGTATTGTCATACTCCTTTTATGTTCTCCTGTAGTTGTCTTGTAGCCAAGCTATCTGTTATCTTTCATATCTAGCTTTTAATCTTTAAATCAGTTGATCCTGTCCCTGACTTTTTTTAAAAACTCTTTTCCAGTTTTCCATATCTTGCAAATTATATGATTGCTTGAAGATGAATGTACTATTCCAGCTGTAGTTAGATCAGTCTTTTAGGAGTGGACAAATAGTTGTCTAAAACTGTGCCTGCCTTGTTTGTTAGGAGGTACTGTTTTACCAGTCTGAAGGTCAGGTGCTTTTATATTGTCACAAGCTGAGAACCTAAAGCACTAGTAACAGGAATTTCTACAGCCTTACTTGCCTTTAGAGAAGAGTGAAAAGTGAATATTCTCTGATATTAAGTATTTCAGTTGCTTTGGTGCTTCTGTCTGTCTGATCTTCATTGCTGTCTCTCGTTAATAACAGAGGTTTCTGTAATTTCTTGGTTATTGCTTATTTCAGTTCTCTCTGTTGTAGGCAAGTGGTCAGACTCTAAAAATAAAAAAACTTCAAATCAAAGGGAAAAAAAGTAATGAACAAAAGAAAAGCAGGAAATTAGCAGGAGATACAGAGGATGAAGATTCTGCAACTACAAGCGCCTCCTTGAAAAGAGGAAAAACAGACCCTAAAAAAAGAAAAATGGATGAAAATGTTTCTGTAAGCCAATTAAAGCAAGAAAATTTCACTGCTATTAAGAAACCTAAAAGAGATGACTCCAAGGACCTGGCTATATGCAGGTAAAGTGACAAATTCTAAACCTGGGTAAGTGTTGTTGAAACAAGTAGTGCCTGATTCCTTTTATCTGTGTTCTGGGGAACAAGAACCCCCTTCTTCACCATGTGTCCCGTACAGGTTTGTGATAATGTATATATAAAAGGATTCAACATGTGCATGCTGGGACTAACTGCTGTATTTGCTAATGAAGCCCAAGAGGAAAGTACCTAATATTAGAATGAGGTCTGTGAAGTCTACTCCTGCATGCCCTTCTGAGAATGGGAAGAAAGAAGCCTGATTGATAGCAGTGGGACTGACAGTTTTCTCAAGTATAGCAAAGATGATTATCGACGATGTCCAAAAGGTGTTGCGTTACAGAGGAGGAGACAGTACAGTAATAGGAATGCATCTTCTTTTGTAACGCTGCTGGTCAGTCAAAAATGACATAGTTTAGCCTCGTCGCAGTTTTGGAAAGCCAGTATTAGCACCTGTTTTACTGGTTTGCAAATGATTTACATTGAAGTTTGAAGTCTTGAAGTTGCAGGGCCCTGTTTTTCTTTTAGAATGTTGATCACTAGAATTTTATCTTGTGTAGGTTGCCTAGAGGGAACGCTATTTTAAATACTCAGTTACGATGTCTATCTTTGTCGACATTGTTCTCAACCTTGCACAGGGTGCAGAATAAAGTGCTTTCCTTTTATAAAGTGAACAGGTTGGCAGTACATGATGAATTTATGGAACAGTGAAAAAACTTCTGTGAATGTATGAACAGCTTAAAAATACTGATTTAAAACCTTATTTTATCCAGCATGATTCTCTCAGAATTGGAAACTCATGAAGATGCCTGGCCTTTCTTACTTCCTGTAAACTTGAAACTTGTTCCTGGTTATAAGAAAGTTATTAAAAAACCTATGGACTTTTCCACCATTAGAGAAAAGCTAAGTAGCGGACAGTAAGTAAACCTACTGTATATTTTACTTTACATTTTCAAAATATTTAAACATTGAAATACAGTACATTTTTTAAAATTAGTTAAACTGTTTTGATCTGCCTGCTCTGGCATCTCGGTGGTGACTTCTACAGTCAAAATAAAAATTCTTAACTGTATACTTTTGTCTTTGCTATATCTAAGTGAAATAGCACATCATGTGGGAGAACCTGTGGAACTGGCTGGAAAACAAATAACCAACAGGAAAAAACTTTTTTTCCTTATCTTTTCTCATTGAGACATCTTAGTGTTGTTACATGTAAGCAAGAACCAACTGTGTGGGCTTTAAGCTAATGGAGTCCCTGTAAATAATGTTGTAGCCATGGAGTGAATGGGTACCCCTGTTGCGAGAAGCCAGGTAACATTCCAGTAATGGTAGTTAATCATTTTATAGTCCCAGAATTAGACTGCACAACTTCTTAGAAAAGAAGACGACACTATATGCCTCTGTTCTCCTTCCCTCCTTGTTACATCTCTGTGCTCTAATGACTCCCCCCCCACTAAAGAAAATGGTCATCCATAATGATTTGACACTTTTCAGCATCTGTCGGCTCCACACAAAGCAAGTTTCCTAGGGTAACACAAGGGGATTTTTAACTTCTTCAGGCTTTTTCTGCCTTGAATCTGAGATTTAAATGCTCCACACATGCTCATTGGTATACTTGTAACTTCAACTGTCTTTCTTTTTAATTCCTGTGAATATTGCAACACTATTTGGGCTGTGTATGTTCAGGATAATAAAAAGAGTAACAAAGACAGTGGTATAGGATTGATCTGGGCAGCCTTATATTGTACCTGATTGTTCCTCTTTTAGGTAAATGCAACTGTACTCAGCCCTTACTTTGAAATGACTTGAGCCCAAGAATAGATGAATAAATGGAAAATAGCCATAGCATTTTAACTAGAAAGCTATTGCAGGGAAGGGGGAAGTTAATTTTAAAAGTTTGTTTTCGAGTAAAGGTTTGAAATAGTACCTTACAGAGTTTCTGAGGAAAACAACAACTAGAATGAGGAGAAAGTATTTCCTTTCACTGATGTTAATTTTCTTGTTAATATTTTAAATTAGAATTAAAAAAATTAGAAGTATAATTCACATGTAAAGTATTCATTGAACATTCTGAATAGGCTGGTTGTAAATTCACTGATGTTAAGGTAGTTCTTTCTCATGTAGTTGAAGTGTTTTTTCCCCTTTGATTCTCCATGTTCCAAAAATCATTCACCTTTTTCTTCTTTCAGGTACCCTAATCTTGAAGCATTTTCGCTAGATGTCAGGCTTGTTTTTGACAACTGTGAAACCTTTAATGAAGATGATTCTGACATAGGCAGGGCTGGCCACAACATGAGGAAGTATTTTGAAAAAAAATGGACAGAGATTTTCAAAGTGAGCTGAAGTTACCAGAACTCTTTTTTCTTTTTTTTTTTTCCATTTTTTCTTTTTTTTTTTTTACATTAAATGAGGACTGATAAGACCAGCAATGTGAACTGTATTTACATGAAAGTGCAAGGCACATGCATAACTAATGACTGTTTTTTTCCTTTAAAATATCACAGAGTTGTGATACTAGATCTAAAGGCTTCACTCCTACAGCAACCATGGCCCCTTGGTTATTGGTTTGTGTGTTTTAACAAACTAATTTAGGTAGAACAGGGAAGCACACCCAAAGAATTTCAAAGAAAGGGGTGTTATAGTGCAATAGCAATTTAAAATATATCAAAACGCACTGAATATTCAACCACCAGAGCTCTACTCGGGGAAATTATTCTCTTTTCCCTTTCAATAAATATCTATTTTTCATTTTTTTACTTTGTAGTTTATTTTTTAGTGAATGTATTTAATTTTATGAATTATTTATGATTATACAGCATTCAGAATCTTCGTTTTCTGTGAAAAGGAAGAATTAGAAAATTGCTTTAAATCTTGAAAATACAACAAGGAATGTTTTAAAATATAAAACAAAGCCAAGTAAAACTGTTTACACTGATGTGCTGTAAAAGCACTAAAAATTAAACTTTACTGTAGAGTTACAATTACATTTATATATATGTTGCTGCATCACTTGTGTAGTTAAATTGTATTTCAAGACAGTGAAGAAAAATTGAGACATGTATATACTGTTCATTATTGTTTATATTAAGTCTTGTTTTAAATATGTATGATGTGTACATATTGTTTGCAGACATTATTGTTTATGCCTTAGGAGGACGGTAGCATTTTATTTTAGTCTTAAGGTAATTATAGCTATACGGCTTGTACAGTAATTATCCTCTACCAACACTGTGGAGTCTCCTTAATCTTGGTAGTGCCTGCCTTTAAAACAGGGTGTAGGGGATATTAGTTTTCCATTTTTCTATTTTGTTATATAATTTCAAGCCACCACGGCCTCAAATTCAAGTATAATCATTTGTATCCATGTGGAATAAAATTGTGACAATTTCCTACGCACACAGTATTTTTTCATAGAAACATTTCTCTCCATTTGCCTTGCCACAGAAATAACAAAAAAAGACATTTGTAACCACTGTGTTTTATCTACTGTGTGTTGTGGTGGCCTGTTGGGGCAGATAGATCAGAATTTTTTTTGTACTAATGTAAGAGTACTTGAAGTTTTATTTAAAAGAAATGTTGTGGAAAGGTAGCATTCTTTTTCTTTTCCTTTTTTAGGAGTGTTATTTTTCACTAGTATGTGTGGCACGGATACAATAAAAGACTGTTTTGCAAACCAGATTTTCTTCGCGATTTTAATACCTCAGACCCTGTGTATACAGGAATTTTTTTAATAATATCTTGGGAGTCTTGCATTTAACATTCAGTTCTTATTATGTTGCATCTAATTCTCCTGGCCTTTTAATTGAAAAAGAAGCAATTGCCAGGCAGTCAGAGTGCCTATTTGAACGAGGGTAAATAACATTAGCTCAGGCCTTCAGATGTCACCCTTGGGCTGCCTAGTATTTGACCTGTTTCTGCCAGTCCTGTTTACTGTTGTTACAGTGTTGAATGCATATTATAATGTAAATACATACCACATGTAATGTTTCTTAAAACCACTGTCCATGTAAGGCTTTGTCCTTTTTTTGGTCTGTAGAAGGGCATGAGTCATAGTCCTTGCTCTCGCTGAAGAAACGAGAGGAATTGCAGATTAATATTGTGGAACCCCAATACCTGTACCTCCCTCATAAAGCAATGTTTTGGGGTTTTTCTGGTGGGGTGGGGGTGCGGAGGTGAATGGTTTTTGCTTTTAAACTAGGCCTGCCATGTTTCAGTCTTAGAGCCTTGTTTCATATACTCCCTTACCATGATACTACTTGTCTCTGCTGAAAAAGAACAGTCAGTGCCTGGTTTTTAATAAAATTTTTGTTTCCATTGTCCTCCCCAGAACATCTTGTTCAATACTAGTTTTCTTTGCTGAAGTCCTGTTAGAATAATTTGTGTTACCTAGAATAAAAAACTCACATTTGGGCGTCAGGCAGTCTTGCATTCTAACATCAGCTTCACCACTGACTGCTGCACGCCTTTCCTTTTTATCACCTTTCTGAAGACTTCAACAAAAAGAGTTTGCTGACATGTTCCAGACGTGTGAAGATGAATCAGTGTTTTGAACATAGTATGGTAAGGCTTGTAAGAGTTGTAAGTATGCTTACGACTATTGGGAAAACTATACCTTTGATGCCAAACAATGGTGGTGTTTTGGTTTTTTTTTTTTTCTTGGATTCTGTACTCGTTAATGCTTTATCTGCCATACTAGATTAAGTATTAGTTTTCTGAAAAGTCAGAACAACAGTACCAGCTATATTACACACATAGCTGTGTTTTTTCAGCTTGTATCCTAATGCAGCTTAACAGCTAGGAAAGTTAAGGTGATAACAGCTACTATAGCTATGACAGCGAGACAAGCATCACCTCTCTTAACTTGACATTGCCAATGTAATGTTTTTGCTCACTAGCAGCCAGTGTCTTCGTTACTGTTTCAGTAAAATTGAATTTACAGGAATTATGGTATTTGAATGGCAAGTTTGAATCATACAAGTGCCATCATACACCTCCATAGAAAAGAGCAGGGAATTAACCACTAGAAAAGTGTGCTTTTCTTCTTTGCTAACTTTCTCTTTCCTGTTTCTGTTTTCTTAGAGGAAAAGTTTTCCAGTGTGCACTCTTCCTTTCTGAATGAAGTATGCTGGTCTTAGTTTAGAGAATTTATTGACAAGCTTTCAAACTTTTATTTAAAGTATACTTAATGGTATTCAATGAAGAGTGTTCTGCTTCTGAGTGTGGGTTCTCTTTTGTCGCTTGGCATCTCTTTGAAAAAAAATGGATGATACAAAAGCAGCTGAAAATCAGACGTTGTAGCTGTCTGGGCCAAAGTACATATCTAAAAAGAGGTATAAAGCTTTTTATTTAATTTTTTTATGTGATTTCTGTAGTTTCCTAATGACAACCAGAAGGGTAGAGGTGCTCTGTTAACTGTGAATGGGCACAGATATCTGAGTAACAGTCATTTATGTAAATATGCTGAACAGGTGGCTTAGGGGACTTCTTTAATTAAACTTGTATCGTTCATAGGTGTCTTAGATTTACCAAAACGAGTCTGCAAACGGAGGGCTGAAGTCTGAAATCAGGAACACCTGGATCATGCTATTTGATTATGTAACTCTTCAAACTACCTTGAGCTTAGAACTTTGAAGTTAACCAGAAATTTTTATAGCTGGTATGTACATTCAGAAAAAGGAATGTGTTATCTTTTGTTACACAGATTTCTGTTGCTTGTATTGTCCAAACTAACCATCATTACTAGAACTGATAGTAGCTAAGTTTCTGAGCATGTTACTGATTTACAGTGTCTTATTTAGCGAGTAATTTCAACTTTCCTATCCATGAAATATTATGGAAGTCTTGTAAGTGTATTGGTGTGGTATTCACAATCAACTGTCTACCCTCTTCTTCAGTAGGGAAGTCTCCGACAACTTAGAAAAAGTTTTTGAGGCTATGAGGTGTTTTATTTAGTAATGTATAATCTTAGTGGATTGCTAAATCAACATAGCACGTATGAAAGAGACTGAATACTAGCCATCACCTAGGATTCAGAATAATTAATGGGCAGTCATCAAATAGTGTGCAATCTCGTAACATACATTAAAACAGAATGCAAGATCATACAGATTCAAACATGGAAGGTAGGCCACTTACATAAAAGGGAATGTTTCCTGGGCAAAGAGTGACTCCAAGAAAGTGACTTTGTTTTCCTCAGATGTAGGTGATGTGATACTGAACGCAGTACTCAAGGTGCAGCCTCAAAGAAGATAAAATACTGTGTTCAGTTTTGGGCCCCTCACTACAGGAAAGACGTGGAGGTGCTGGAGCGTGCCCAGAGAAGGGCAGCGGAGCTGGCGAGGGGCCTGGAGCACAAGTCCGGTGAGGAGCGGCTGAGGGAGCCGGGGCTGTTTGGCCTGGAGAGAAGGAGGCCGAGGGGGGACCCGATCGC
>JANZLQ010000001.1:53641593-53657655 GCA_026212715.1 Elanus axillaris | reverse complement strand
CTCAGCCGCGAGTGACACATCCCTCTGCTGCCAACGCTGCTTTGGTCACTGTCCAAAACATAGCACCGTAGGAGCTAGTATCCCAGCCAAAACCAGTACGATTTATGTCACGACACAGGCTTTTTGTATAACTGTGTGGGAATACTGAAGAGTTGTCTGTCTTAAGCTTATATAGCTTGTATAGTAGGAGGAAACTTTTGCACAAACACAGGTTCTATTTGAAATATCCTGGTAGAAGTTAATTGTAGTACAGCAAAGTGTCATAGCTGAACAACCAAATATTGGACATTCTCAATATGAGAGTCTGAAAAGCTGGAAGGTTAATTTGTATAAATTTTTGTCAGGTGAAAGTGTTCAATAAACAGTTAGAAAATCACGTAGTCATCTGCTTTTGATGGAAGCTGGGAAATTAGGCAGGAGCGTCATCGTCAGATTACAGAAGCAATGCTGTAACTTGTCTTAACCTTGTAGGAATACTTCTGTGCTTTCCGGATCTACTATGGAGACAAAGTAATCTCCGTAAAGATAGGGAGGCTTCTGTTTTCAGAGTATACGAGCTGCTCTTTCAAAGGCACCAAAAATTATAACTGAGTGGCCACTTGCATCCTTCAGTGCTAAACACAGCAATAAGTTCTCCTGTCTGGGTACCACCTTGTCTAAGAAGGTAGTATAGAGCAGGAAGAAAGCAGAAGCAGGGAAAAAAGCAGGACAGAAGCAGGATAAAGCTGAGGGAGTGGGATGTGAGCATATACTGCCCTACAGAGAATTAGTGACTGACAATACCAAATCAGTCAAATGTGTGTCCACTGAAAGGTGTAGGGACAACACTGAATTAATCTGTCACAACAGGAAGGGGATTAATCTTTAAATAACACCAATGGATCTTTCTTGGAGAAAATACTACACAAAAAGTCCATCGTGAATCAAGAGTTGCATCTGAGGGCAAAGGAACACGCTGAAGCTGAAACAGATGAGAGTGTCATTTCCACCACTCCATTTCCTGTTGAGAATATACTTTTGGTTTAAAAAAGTATGTTACCAACCCTTCAGCCTTCTGCCAAGATAGAAATAGGCAAGAGAGCAAGTATTTTCTACACTGTGGATTTTTTAAAGCTGATTTATGGTCATCCTTAATTTTATTTAAGCCATGTGTTATTGAAAGTCAGCATTTTTCTTTTTTGTGCGTTGCTGTTTAATCACCAAGGATTGAAACTTCTGGGATTATTGGCAGATTTAACACATTACAAAATCCATGGAAGAAGTGCTTATCCTGTACAATTACAGCTGGTTTTAGATTGAGACTCTTTACCTGCTTAATTCAGAGCAAAATGAGAACCGGAGTTTCTAATTGGTTCTTTTTGTGCTTCAGACTATTTGTAACAGATGATTCTCCTACTTTTAAAGTGGATTCACAGTTGCGTAGAAGCTCATCAGATCTAGAGCAGTTGTAACGCTGTGTGGGCTTTCCTGTTGGACTGCGTAGTTTCAGTGCTGCCCTCCTCCTGAATAAGTAAACTTCAGTGAAATTACCTAGCAATACTGGTAAAAAAATGGTGGATCTTGCTTAAATTTTCTAGTCAACCTCAGTGGAAGACAGTGTAGTCCTCCTCCGAGTTATCCCAAAGAGCTCTGCATGTGCAACAGTAATATCCCATTAACAAGTTGGTAACTTGTAAAATAGCGCTGAAGTCTGTGCATCGTGGCAGAATTCTTACCCAGTTTCTAAGTAACATGTTCTTAGTTACCAAGAAAGATGAGGTTTTACAACATGACAGCAAATGCATGCTACTCGTTTGTCTGCAAGACCCAAGTCGTACAATATAAATCCTAGAAAAGTGATGCGCTTTGATGCTTTAATGTTCAACAAGTCCTAAGGTCAGCCACAGTCATTGTAGCTCTCGTTGTTCCTGTGAACAAACAGGTGTATGTATACCAGGGTTTTATTGTGATAACCGTATAAAATTAAAATATACTTTATGTGGTGGAAAAATGGAGATGAAATCACTGGGGTTATTTTGTAAGACACTTGACAGTAAGTATTTTGACATTTCTGGTAACTACAGAGCTGGTAAGATGAGCCCTTAAAACGTCTGTTGCGATTTTCTGATTTCCAGCCTTAATCCTGGTGATTCTCGTAGGAATTCTAAGACTCGGAACTGGTGAGAGGTAATGCCACTGAAGGATTGTTATGGTGACTTGTGTCAGGCTGGTGTGCCAGCTCAGTGGAGTAGAAGAGCAGAAATAATTTGTCACAGGACTTCAGAATAATAATGAAAAATTGATGATGGGCTGAAACAACACATTTAGAATGGAACACGGTAATTCCGAAATGTTTGTGTCCACTGAATAGAGAGGAGAGGAGAAAGCTATGGAACTATTACTTTTGTATTTCATCTTTAATGTGGCATTTCTTGAGTGGTTGGCAGTCATGAAGCATCACTTAGTTTATAACAATGAAAAGTTGAACATTTAAAATAATGAAAATAGCCTGTCAGATACTCTCAGATTTTGTACATGCATATGTGGTTAAGTTTGAGAACTACTGAACTGTCGAAGAAATGGATATAACCGTATAATTGAGGTTAAAAGATTATGTTGTTGCACTTGGTAGATAGAAGAATCAAAGATTTACCATTGTGAAAAAAAATAGGAGCCCTAGTCTTGATGTACTTGTTCAGGAGACAGTATAACAGTGACACTTAGTGCTACATGGTTTTACAACCTCTGCAATTATTTTTATTAACACTTTTTAAAAGTAGTACTGAGATTAAGGAAATTTACCAAATTCCAGTGTAAGAATGCCAATGTAGTTTACTGATATGCTGTTATTTTCACTGCTTCACTGTTATTTTCACTGCTTCTGATTCCCATTAATATATTTGAATTTTATCAGGTGGTGAACCTGGATTCACATACTTCCAGATGGCTTCTTGTGGTCAAGATAATCAGATCAAACTCTGGCTTATTTTGTTTGCAGATTTCTTAGGTGTGTATAGTGTTTTTTTTTTTCATATTCCAGTGTCTTTATTGACAATTTACATCTAACATCATATTTATACTGCTGTCATGGATTCACAGCCAAACTAACCACAAGTTTAAAGTTTTCTTTTAATTGTTTAGCAGGAGAGCAGCTAAGGCATGTAGCACTTTGTGACATTGGGCCCTGTAAATTTTCTGTAGTGATCTATTTATCGATAATTGTAACAGTAAAGATTTAAAAAAAAATATTCCCCCAGTTCCTTCAAACTTAATGTTATGATAAACGCTTGGGTTTAATTAGCATTTTTATCTTTTGGTAACCAGTAACTTTTCTACTGTGGCCTTTAAGCAGGTTGATAGGTTGAAACCTCTTAATCTACCAGGCCAGGGAGAAGTTTCCTTTCGTCTTTCAGTACATCTTAGCCCTTGAGCAAGAGCTGGAGAAATGAAACCAGTGTTGGCCCCTGCTAAAACTGCAATGTAGATGTGTGACTGCTATGTAGAGACTAGGCAGGTGGCCAAAAACATCTTCAGTGGGTATTTTTTTTGCAATGTCTTTTATATAGAAGTCTGCAGTGATTAATACTGTGCGTATAGATACGTATTTAATTATCTAAAACACTGTTAGACATGCTAAGACTAAAAAGCGAGGAAGTCAGAGATGTTAAAATTGTCTCTGTGATCTTTTATCCCCCTTTTTGTAGACAGGATGTCAGAATCAGATCTTTGGTGCAGCTTTAAGCTTCTGAAAGCAGCTTGTCTTATACCTTATCAAATACGTCCATATGTAATAATTTACTTTTTCTATTTTTAGGTGTTGAATTAAAATATAAATGCACATTGAATGGACATTCTGCCCCAGTTCTGGCTTGTGCATTTTCTTATGATGGGCAGATGTTAGTTTCAGGGTAAGCAGTATCTCGTTTAAATTTCACACAGATGGCTGTCCAGGTTCGTGCTTCAGTATTGTAAACCAGAAAGTTCGAAAGGGTTGGAGATTTCAAAATGTATTTCCTGTAATTAAGGAAAAGTTCTGTGACCTCCAGAACTATCGAAGTGTCTTTCCAGTTGGTCTTTCCAATTGTAGGTGATTGAGTTTGAAATCTAGGATGTTGCAAGCTCTGTTCTCTTGGATGTTGTAATGAGATTCATGATTTCTTGGTTTTGGGACATTTATGAGATGTGGATAGTCTATGTGGATACTCTAGCATCTGTTAAAAATACAAACCTACATTGCAGTCTTGCCATCTCTTTGGGACACCATTTAGGATTTCCTTCTCACTCTCACTCACTTTCAGGAGCTTTTTAGGAAGTTAAATATCTTGAGATTTTTGTCTTTGATAGATTTCATTGAAATTAAAAGTTTCTTCACTGATCCACACCCGGAGTATGGCAACATGAGACTTTTTTCAATAAAAAGTGCATGACTGAGATAACTGTAGACCTGTGGGTTTGATGTCAGCCCTGTACAGAATAATGGTTAAGACCCCAAAATTAATCAGGCACCATCAGTTAAAGACTAGTGTTACTAGTCTTTGTTCGAGGGTGGTAAGGGAGCTGGCAGTGTCCTTGCAAGGTCACTCTATTATGTTTGAAAGACCTGGGCGAGGGGGGGTGGTGATGGGAAGATTCCTGATGATTGAAAGGTTGCAAATGTCACACACAACCTCCAAGCAGAGCAAGGGAGAGGATCCAGGGAAGTACAGGCCAGTCAGCCCAAGTCCAGTCTCTGGGAAGGTTATGGAGCAAATCCTTCCAGTGGGATTGGAAGCTGTTTCCAAGCCCATGTTTGGGGAAAGCAGCAGGAATTGAACAAGGGCAGAGTGAGCCTGACCAACCTGACTGCCTTCTGTGCAGAGAAGGCTGGCTGTGTGAACGAGGGGAGAGCAGTGTTGGTTTACACCTGGACTTGAGCAAGGCCTTTGGTGGGGTCTCCCACTGTAGTCTTACAGCCAAACTGGGGGGATACAGACCAGAAAAGTGGATGGTAAGTTGTGTGGAACAATGATGGGGCTGTCAGGCTCAAACGGTTGTTGGTGATCAGCAGCACAAAGGTAAACTGGCAGCTGGGTTACTAGTGGATTTCCTCAGGGATCAAGCTATTGAAAGAAGAAATTATAAATGAGGTAGATGTAATCATTTATGGCTTTATGAATATTAATGACTGTATGCTTTCATTCTGCACTTCTCATGGAAAGTGCTTAATGACTTCTAAACTGTTTAAGTGGCAACGTGAAATAACAAAGTGATTCAACTCTAATATTAGTTGTCTTTTTTATGAAGAATTTCTAAACTGAAACAGAAGAATTGGTGTCTTGCAAAGGAAGAAGGAAAGACTACAATAGCCAGCAAATAAACTTAAAACTATACAAACCCCAGGAGACAATAGCTTGCTCTGACAGTTTGCTTTGTATTCTTTTTAAAGGAGTCTTTTTCAGTATTTGAAGGTCATTGTGAATGTTTGTGATCTAGATTTATTTTATTTTCCATCAGACAAGTGGATTATTGTTTTCACTTACATTGTCGTTAAGTGAAATGTCTGTTCCATATAAAGTCTTTCAGGGAATGCTGCTGTCACGGTAAATAACTATGCATTTTGTATTTCATGAAATAGTTTATGTATTGATTGCACTGCACCACTGTATTTTATGTATTGCACTGCACTACTTCCTCTGGCCTGGTTTGCAGATGCAAATGTTTCCAAAATAAACAGAAGTGCTGAGAGTAGCTCATGGATAGCCAGATTCTGTGCCTCTGCTTTACAGATACTGCTTGCAGAGACATAAAGTAGATGCAGTACAGACAGTGGGGCGCAGTGGGAGTGGGGGCCAGTTTGCATAAGCATTGTGCAAATCCTCCACATCAGAAATGCTCATGGAAGTGCAGAGTTTTTGTATTTAACTGCTGTTCTTTACATCGTGCTGGAGGTAGAGCTAATCAGTGTTGGTTTAAGGTGGGCATGGGTGGAGGGGATTTAGATAACTAAGCTTTTCATAAAGTGGTGTTAAGAAATCTGTTTGCTCTTATTTTGTTTGTGGAAAAGGGTTTTCTTTCCTTCTTAATTAAAAATAGTTTCCTTTTTCCTCTCTGCAGCATTTTAATGTCGATGTGTTTTGTTTTTTTTTTTTTTAAAAGGTCTGTGGACAAGAGTGTCATAATATATGCAACTGTAAGTATAGCATAGTGCAAGATCCTTCATTGGATTGTTGACTTTAAATATCAGTGCTGCTTCTGCAGTGTCTTATCAATGTAAAGAAATATTGAAGAAACTATATAAACCCAAAATGTTCACTGTGCATTTGGGGGTGGGAAGGAGTTTGAGGAAAAAATGTCTCTTGAGAATTGATCTCACTTTTTATTTACATTTCTTTGAGGGGTTTGTTATTGGATTTCTCTACAGTACAGTATTATTCAAGGAATTCCATATTTACCCGTTATCTTCATACTGAGGTAGAAGGATTTTTTTATTATCCTAAATTTATCTTAGCTTCCAAGGCAAGTACTGTAGCTTTTGACATAAAACCATGAATTGTGATCATAGAAATTCTTTAGTTAATTATATGTAAAGTGCACATAAAATAGAAGCATAAAATAGAAGCATAATAAAGAATTCAAGAAACTGTTTATGTTAAATACAATGTCTTTTCTTTAAAAGATGTTGTTTAGGCATTTTCTATAACACTGTTATTTCATCGGTTGTGGTTCACCTGTAAGTGGTATTTACCTTTAGCACTTTGTAGTATTAATAATAGTAATTTTGCTGAAAAGGAAGGATGAACAAATTTTAAGCTTCTCCAGCTTTCTCTGCACATACTGTTGTACTGATAAAATTTTTCAATTACGGTTAAATTTTTTCATCAAAATCACTGATTTGATACCTTCCCAGTTTTTGGCCCAATTATTTTAGTAGTTTGAAGCTTAGACAGGTATGTAAGAAGCCCCTGAGATTTTTTTTGGAACCCCAAAATTGAAAGATGCAGAAAACCACAGCGTATTTCTTACTACTATTTGTCAGTTTTTGTAACTTTAGGTTTTTACTGAATGGGAAATAACTTTTATAGCTGTTGAGGAGAAGTGGGGACAATAAACCTTTGTGGGAGGAAGAGAGATTTTGGCCTAAAATAGGCCACTTTCCTCATAACGGACAGCTCTAAAAACTGGAGTGCTGACAGATGATGAGTGGTTCAGGATAACTTTGCTCTTCATCTTTCCAATCTGTCTCTACCTGTCAAAGAAATAGTATCTTTCTTAAGAAGGAAAAGCTTTCAAATAAGTTGAAACTATGCAGAATTCAGGAATTTGGGTTTTAGTAGCATCTAGTGGCCAAATAGGAGAAACGCTGGTGTGATTAATTATTGGCCCAACTGAAAGACTGTAGCATGAGGTCTTGAGTTTCAGTTACCTCTTCACTTTTGGTCTTCCCTAATCCTAGATTTGTAGAAGAAATGTTTTTATCCACATGAGCCACCAGCCAATATGGGTGTAATTAATTCAGTTGGTATTTCTGGCATCGTTACGCTGAAAGTTCCGTGCTGGCTGATCGTTGAAGGATAGCAGTGTTCCAGTGAATTGAATAGGGGCCTTCAGGCATGACGCTCAGGTTGCCTTTCTGACTCTGTTGCTGGTCAGCTCTGGCAAGGTTGTATAACTTCTTTGAGCTTAATTCCTCTCATCTTCCAAGAGACAATATTACTCCTTGTTTTGAAGGAAAGTATACAAATGAATTGACATCCTTTTTATTCTTTAAGGTTTAAAATCACAAATATTCTTTTACAGAGTACTGGCAATACTCTTCATACTTTATCTCAGCATACCAGGTAAGAATTCAGTATGATTCTGTTCTACTGTTAATAAGTAAAAGAAATTAAATCCTTTTCTTGTGAATTTTCACCATTTCATACTTTTTTCTTTTTTTTTTAATCTGTAGATATGTTACAACTTGTGCTTTTGCACCATGTAGTCCCTTACTTGCCACAGGTTCAATGGATAAAACTGTGAACATATGGCAGTTTGACCTTAAGCAACCCTGTGCAGGTTAGTGTGTAAAGTATTTGTAATCTGTTCTTTAAATTTAAAGCACCAAATTATTGAATACCTTCTGAAGATGTAAACCCCCCACTTTTTCTTACATAGAGTTAATTTGTAACCTCAGAATTATGGGCATGTTATTTATCTTTTCTCTGAATTGATCGTATTAATGTCCTACGGAGGTATTATCTTTTTGGTTTTAAAGAAAAGATATACTAGAAGTGTTTTAATTTTATTAGTCTGCTATGCCTTCTTTTCTGATATTTGCCATTTCTTACTCTCTGGACAGCATTTAAGAGGTGAATATTACTCCCAGTGCGCTGAAAGACTTTTTGGACAAGTATCATTGGCGATGAGTTAAACAGAAAAAAATGCTTATTGCAAGCATAATTGTCAACAAGAAATACAGCTTACCAGTTATAGGTGAAAAAACCAGGATAATTACTGTTAAAAAATATATCGCCATCTAAAGTATGTGGAACAAAGGTACATAGATCTTTGTTGAAAGCACAAGAGTAAGCCTGGACTTTTGTCTGCTGAGAACACTTGAAAAACAGCATTCAGTACTGCCATTGTTCTTAGAACTGGGATTTTTTTAATTGTTGGGTTTTTTTTGGCAGGGAAGGGTGTTGTTTGGTTTTTTTTTTAACTGTCTTTTATGTTTCTTTTCCAAAGGAAATGCTGTAGAAAATGAATCTAAGGTGGCTGTTGAGGACTGGTCAGAGGACGATGTTTCAGACTGGCTTTGTGCCCAAGACTTAGCAGACTTTGTTGGGCTTTTCAAAATGAACAACATTGATGGCAAGGAACTGCTGAATCTTACTAAGGAAAGTCTGACTAATGAATTAAAAATTGGTAAGAGTACAGAAATCCAAATAGTTTTTAATCTTTAGAGTAAATGTGTGAAATGTTGGAATGAAAAGAAGTTAGTTCCATACATGGAGGTTTTCCTCCCTGAAATGATTTATTATTTCATTACCAGGGCTGATAAAACCCCCTAATGTCACATTATCCACAATACTCTTTGTTCGTTTGTTTGTTTACTTATACCTAGAGACATAAAATGCACTTCCACCAACAATGCTCTGTTAAGCGGTCTTACCTCCTTTTGTTTCTATTTTCCTTTTTATATCTTGTATCATTAAGCTATGAAAAAGGAATTTCAGCTTTTGTGCATACTTAATAATTCTGACTTTGGGAAATAGGGCACTCTATAGTTTTTCCTATCAGTCTGCAAAAGTGCCATGTTTATAATGCTATGTCATCAACTACCTTGAATTTAGCAGTGAAATGCTTCAGTGCAGTGTTACCATAATTGAAAAACACAAGGTATGTTTTAGTTTTCACTTACTTTGGAGATGAAGCATTTGATATTGACATTTAGTAAGCATCAAGCAAAGCTTGCCTGGCTCAGACACTTTATAATTCATCAGGTGTCCTAGTTAATACATTGGCCTGTCACTTTATTGCAAAAGTGTGATTACATTTTAGAAGCAATCAGAAGGAAGTGCTATATTGGTAATGATTCTACAGCAGTAATTCTGAAATAAGAAATTTAAGGATGGTGAACTACACAGGAAGTTTCTGAATATAAATTCTCTATTCATTTTGATGGGTAGATTTCTGTAAATTAGGTGCTGGTATGTTTGCCAAAGTGAGAGCAAGTATAGCAAAAGGCTGAATGAGTTAAGAAACCTTTTAAAAGATACAGTTTTATTTTTAGAAGTTCATATTCCTCATTGTAGGAAGACTGCTCCCTTCCTTTTTTGTTTTATATGTGTGTGTGCGTGGTATTGGTTAGTATCAGACCATATTATCTCTGTGAATCGACTAGCTTTGTTGAATTCTAGAAGTGAACAGATGCTGGGAATCTGTCAGGAATTGTCATCCGTGAAGGACATTTGACTTCATCAGGTTCTGCACACATCTTCTTTAACATTAGAGTAGCCTAAAATTCTGTTGCAGCAATCACCCCCTGAGGCTAATTACATAATGCTGACTAGAAAGGTATGTGAGAATTGAATGTAGTGTGACCAATGATGGGAACTAACCTGCCGAACATAGCATTCTCTGTGGGGGGAAAAAATCAACAAAAGCGTGTGTTGCCTGATAGGTTTGTAATGACACTATCAAGAACAATTTCAAACTCAACTAAGAAAATAAAATCTTAAGTTCTAAGAGCCCATTGTAAGGCAGGCTGTAAGATGCAGGGACGGATGTGGCTTTAGACAGAGCACATGTAGAATACAGGCTGATTATGGGAAGCTGTTGCTTTCTGACTCATTTGCTATAAAAGGATGCAGTGAGGATTGATTGTACATATGAGCTGAAGTACCTTCAGTATGTTCTTTCCCATTATCAAGTAAAATGCTCATTGCTCAGTCTTTGTTCTCAAGACTTCGGTCTTTTGCCATGCTTTTTCTTCAGCAGGTGCTTTAACAACCCTTATAGGATAAGGAGTCAGATTTTCACAGGTATCAGGCAGCTATAAGAAATTCTTACAAAAGCGCTAACTGAAATCACTTACTGTCTTAATAAACATAAGCTACTCCACAAATATGAACCAGCATATATGCGGTGTGAAGCAATGAGTTCCACTTTAATGGTTATATGAAAGATGTTTTTAAAACAAAATAATGAAATATACTGTTCAAAGTCACCAAATAAAATTATTCAAATCCATCAGTTCCAAAGTGGTAAATGCTTGTGATTCTGCTTCTACATATCATTCTACAGCTACAGTTGGCACAGAATAGAAATTGTAGCCCAATATATTTGACTTGAAGAATTGCTCTCTATCTGCCATAGCTCAAGCTTTTACAAAATAGGAAAATACTATCTGTCTAAAACTTACATGTTTTTCAGTGTTTTTCCAGTTTAATTAAATTTTAGGAGTCTTATCACTATACAAATACTTGAATGAGTACGTCCTTTCCCTGCTTGATAACCTGTTTTCTTTGCTCTAAAAGTGCAACATTTACCACTTCCGTAAGATCTCGAGTATTTTTACAGTCTTTGCAAAGGGAGGTTTTTTTAGACCATTTTACTTGATGATTGATAGGATAGAACTTTTTTTCTTCTAGTATTTTTTATTGGCTGCTTATTTCTTGTCCTGTTAGTCTTTGCATCAGCTCTGATTTGCATTTAATAAAAAGGGTATCCATACGCCTTTGAAGGGATTTGATCTAAGAGAAAGAGATCAGCAAGTGGTTCACATAACATTTCATTAGCTTCTTGGATTGTTTTTGACAGCTTTTTGAAAGAATGCTTCATTACCATGCAAATGGAACTAGCCTCTTTCTAACCTAATTGTCATATAATATGAATAACACTGTATTAAACTCTGTAAGGTGTTGAGCAAAAGTAAAGTGACCATTACATACATTGTGGCTGAAAAGCTGGTGTACATTCAACAAAGTTCAGGATTTCTCATTCTTAACAGACACAATGACACATTCATTGCAATTCTGTGATGCGGTTGAATCAGAAAAAAAAGAATACATGCATCCTCTTCCAGTTCAGAATAGAAAGTCTGGGTACATTGTTCCATGCCTGCATACTTTTTTTTTTCCTACCAGACTAACCAGAATTTGCTCACGTAGGGTGAATATAGACTTGCAGTTTGTTTGCAGAGGGTGGGCAGGAGGTGAGACTAGGTGTAATTTTTGGAAGGCCACACCTTCAGTTTAGGGTTTAGTGCCATACAAAGTATTTTGTACTGTGATACCACAAATTGTAAAGAAGTTGGAGGCATTCCAAATACTTACCCTTCTTCTGCAGCACATTGAGAAGGCTTCTTTTCATGTGACTATCCTGATTTAGGTTAGGTACGTAAACAGAACAGATTGTCTTCAAGACAGTTCAACCCTTTCCTCACTTACTGCAGGGTGTCCTTAGAATAGAAACCAAGGATGAATATGCATAAACTGAATTTTGAAATCTCTGATCAGGGTGACTTTGTCTTGTCTTCATCAGCAATGTGCTGTCAAATATTTGGGGTGTTTTGTCTTCCTCTTCTGGTATTAAGGTTTCTCTCTAGGTACGTACAAAAAAGCATGAGAAAGTTCTTTCCTGTTTCACATCTTTATCAAGAAACTCTGGGGCTGAGAATGAGCCTGAAAACAATATTTTGGAGCAGAATTTGAATCACTTGTGATTCACCATGGTGTACATGTGTACTGAAGTAGGAGTAAGCTTTGGGGGAATTTCTCAGTATAGATTAAACAGAAAATGGCATGTGCTTTGCCTATATCAACAAAATCTTACTTTCAGTGTTCTTTTATAACTAGTTTTCAAAAGACGGTTTGTCATGGACAATTGTTAATTAAATCCCTGACTAGAGATTTAATCAGAAGGTAGTTAACTGAGGTGCAAACTGGGTGCAGTAATCTTTAATCTGTTTACATGAGAGGAATTTAGGAAAAACTGCCCATGTGATGAAGATTGTGGAAGATGCCCTCAAAATCCAGTTATAACTACAGAATTATTTGGTTCCTTTTTTACTTTTCTTCCCTTTGGTTATATTCTTAATTTTTCTTGATCCCAAACTGATCTGGTACATTTTTACAAAATTGCCATGCAGCTCTTCCTAAGAATAAGCATGAACTTTTATTGTATTTCAGTACTACGTTTCAGTTCTTACATTGTCTTTATGTATGTCCTTACATAGTCCTTATTAAGGAAATGTAGGTTCATTTTTTTTCTTTTGCATATATTTTTCTTACTCTGTGACATCTTTTGTCTTTGCCAATTAAAATGACTTGCGTGTCAGCGTGACTGAGATTTTTATCCCTTTGCACACGCTGTTTGAGGCAGCTGATTAATTGTATGGTGAAGCTGCAAGCACTTGTGTGTTAAGGCCGGTCTGCTTGGCAGTCTGCGGTCGGGAGTAGAGCAGCTGGTTGGAAGACTGTTGTATGAACTCTCTGTTTTAGTACTGAAGATGGGAAATGAACCAGCGTAGGAACTAGTATTTACCACTACTAGATGGGAAGAAAAAAACTGTGACACATTACACTCACAGGTTTTTGACATAAAACAGTTTTTAAAAGGAAGAGTGTTTTATGCTGCTGCAAGATGAAGATTACTGATATCTGGGATACATTTCCAATCTTGACAGGTTAAAGTTGTAGTGTGACAGTTTATAGAACTTTAAAATTACTTTTATCATTGTCAGATTTCTTTTTTCCTCTTGTACTCACAACTAAGTTGGAAAGACTGGCTGCTGTCTGGAACACAGATACAGCTCTTTTTTCAGATTCACAGCTATTGTATATTCTCAGTACTAATAAGTACTCAAATCAGTTTTAGGATACTTCAACAAACTTGTGGCCCTTTAAGGGGGAATAAGTGTTAATTGGTCTTTGTGATGCCTTACATGATCATGAATAAGTTTATACCACAATACGTACATGGTAAAGAGAAGAGCTTGCAAGGAAGTCCCACAAATCTCAGATAAGAGTATTCTTTCTTTAAAAAAAACACAACCAAACCCAATGCAATTTTCATAGGATCAGGCAAAATACCAGCATTCAGGCTGCACAGGTCATTTTTATGCAAAAGAGATTGATTATGTTTAATTGAACTGAAATGAATTAGTTGAATCTTTACTAAAACCAAAGATTCTTACTGCTCACAGTAACAGACCCTTCTTCCCCTAGCCATCTCCACAATCGGATTTTTTTTTTTAAGGGATTTTGTTTTCTGCCAAGCATCATCTCTCTTCACTTGCAATAGTACATTGCTATATCTAATTAGAGAACGTTTGTAATAATATATTCATAGATCATCAAATCTAAGAATACCAGTTGTGAACACTAAGCGTGTGTTAGACTGGAGCTGTACGTCAGTATAAAAGATAATGATGACTAGGCTGCTAGGTGTTTTAATCACGTTCTTTGGAAGCAATTTCTTCTGAAATGTTGTTGTTCTCCCCAACAAGTAAGATGTTCAGTTTTGGTCAGAAGTTGCATGCATTTTTTTCAGCATGAGTTTCCTTTTCGATACAGCTGTTTGGGGGCTTTTTTCCCCCCTAAATGCACTGGTTTTGTTTACATGGAGTGAGTGCACGGTCCTTTCACTGCTTTCTGCTTGGGCTGTCTTGTTTGATAGCGAAACCATAAATGTAAGTCATTTAATATAGCATAATCAAAGCACTGATGTCTTATGTTGCTTTGCAGACAGTCATGCCAGTATGGTATTTGGTTTTGTTTCTTGTGAATGAGAAGTGTAAATTGATTCTGTACAATGTGTGGGAATAAATGGAATGTGTGTCCCCCCATCATCTCCCCACCTTTAGTGGTTGGACTCAAGCATCAAACTTCATGAGAATTTGTAAAAGCTTTTGGTTCCCATACATTAATCTCAGCATAATATCTAAGTGTAAAGCACTACCATGAATCCAAATTTAAGTTAGCAGCTTTTGTGCCATTTCATAATATTTTCTGTGCCAGATATTAAAAAAAAAAATACAGGGAGTTGAGCAACTCGTCAAGATACTCTTACTTTGTTCTCTAGAGCTGATAGAAGCAAATCAGTTTAGCAGTAGCAGTGTTGCACAGTGGTGAGGTCTGGTGGGAGCAATCTCATGCATTGTAATAAAAGAGCTCTGTTACTGAGACCTTGAGCGAAAGGTAGAGGTCTGTGTGTATCATGAGGTCTTCAGTATGTCTTACCTAGGTTTTTTAAGGTTTATCATAATCTTGCCAAGGGGATTATCCACAGTGAGGTTTTTTTGTTTGTTTGTTTATAAGAATGGAGAGTTGGGAGTAAATAAAGTTTTATGGTTTTATTGATACTGTGTGAATGAGAGTGCACCTTATTATAAATGTGATGCACTTTTCTGGGGAGAGGAATGTCAGTGTATGATTTAATTGTAAAGATAAGTTATTTCCATTTTGATACAGGTTGCTTACACAAGCATTGCCTGAACATTGAGGTGCTGCAAGTCTGAGACTTTTCGTGAAATAGGAGCATGCAACAGTGAAGTGTAATTTGCAGCCACAGTGTACAAACACACCTTATTGTTGTCTTGATGCATTGTTTGAAGACAGCAAAGTTACTGTTGATGCGTCTTCAGTTTATCAGCTTGAGTGCCTCTGAACTAAACAGTCTGAAAGAAAACAAGGCAGCATGGGAAAGCCACAATTGTGTTTGTAGTTTTATTTTTAGATTTGGAGGACATGAATCTTTTAAAAAACACAGGTTCAGGCGTTCTTCAGTCGTCCCTTTGTAAGCCATAGGACAGTAATAATATGCAAGAGGCGTAGTGTATTATAACAGATGTAAATGCCCTTGTGTGACAAAAGCCAACGTGAAGGTTAAGGGAAATCCAGCAAATTACACTTTTACTGAAATGGCATGTCCTTACATTTAGCATGACTGGAAGGGCACAGCAGCCAGTAAAAAAGCAGTCAGTCCCTGTAACGTTAGTGGTATTCAGATTTTTACTCTTAATTACTTTTTTAATCCCTGCAAACAGTCACCGTGCCAACAGTGTGTATTGTAACACATCAGGCATTTACAGAAATGACTGTATTTGTGGCTTGAAATAAGTTCTTTACAGTATGCCAGCTCCTTTTATTTTGGATCTTGCCATTTTATTGTTTGTATTAAGTTTAAAGCAATGTCTATGTTAATGTAAGTGTTTTAAGCTTTCAAATTTGTGTCAATATTTTAAAGTCATCTTCCTAAGGGTAATATTAAAAAACCATTCTAAGATGTGTTGACGAGATTTTTCAGGGTTCCTCTGGCAGGGTAAAGCTTTTGTTATTTTTTTTAAAATCTGGCACAGTTAGAAGTTAAACCCTCGCTCTGTCATGGTAGAGTGGGAGAAAGACACAGCTTAAGAAGTGAAACGATGTTATACTTGCCACGAGGCAGAAATTAGCTTCACCAGGAGACTGACAGACGATATGGGGAAAAAAGGGGGCAGCAGGAAGGTAATTTTGCACACATGCTATCATAGAATCACAGAATGGTTTGGGTCGGAAGAGACCTTCAAAGATCATCTAGTTCCAGCCCCCCTGCCCTGGGCAGGGACACCTTCCACCAGAC
>JANZLQ010000001.1:53597825-53632535 GCA_026212715.1 Elanus axillaris | reverse complement strand
GGGGGAAAGCAAGCAGTCAAAACCTGGGGCAAATCAGAGTCTCAGCATTGCCTACCACTAATCCCCCTCCACCAGCTTTCAAAGAAATTCTGATCTGTCATCTCTTGCTGCAGGTGGTGACAACGTTAAGAACTGGATGTTCTCCAAACCCAGGAAATTCTTTCCTGCAGTTTAACGCAGCCCCAGGCCTAAACCCTTCCCCTTGTATCAACAGCTTTTTCAGGAAGGCAGCAGCAGTCTGCTGAGAATGCTACGGACCGACTCTCTGTCTCATACACCTTTTACTGTTACTGAGCGGGTAACTTGCTGAAGTCTGCTTCATGCCCATTTGTTATTCTGCTTAGAAAAGACACAGTGAATCAGAGAGGCACCTCTCCCTATACTTCAGCTGTACCAATATGGTTTGGTATTTTTCCAGCTTAAAGAGATGGTTCCTCCTCTCTGCCCTTGTTTTTATCTTGAACTGCTAATGACTCAACACATCCTGTCCTCTAAAAGCACCCAGTTATTCCTGGTAATAAATAATGCAGCGCTGGAGTTCGGTAGCACACGGCTGAGTCGCACGGAGTAGGAGCCCTATTCACTCCTACCCGTTAAACCCTCTTCCTATCGGTTAGTTACTTTCTGGACTGCCTAATAATTACCTAAATGAGTATTCAATATTGCTTTTTGGGTTTGGTTGGCTTTAACTGATCCAAAGACCTGATAGAGATGGAAAGTGCACAAGGAAAGTAACTTTTCCTTTGTAAATTCCAAACTAGTGGAAAAGAAAGAGTTATGGGAAGTGTTAGGGAGTTAAAAAAATCTGTGCAGGCAGACAAACAGAATCCAACAGTACCTGCTGTTCCTTTTGGCTCTTGCTCTAGCGTAATAGGCTTCGTAAGACTTGGGTTTCAGATCCAGTGCTTTGGTAGCAAACTCTTCAGCCATACCAAAGTCCTAATAATGTAAACAAATGTGCTCATTATACATTGACAATAAAAGCAAGCCGCATGCTCTTTGTTTGTGGCACTGCCTCAAAAGCGCAGGCAGCTTATGCAGTATAGAAAGTCACCTTTGCCAGTTAGCAAGAGCAGGTATTTTTTGAAAGACTGAGAGCAGACCTCATCTTGCTAACCTTGTGCCTCATGTCTAAGGGAAACTGACTCCAAGGTAGCTAAAAAGCAGTGTTAATATAGATACAATACAGTTACTTTCAACCCAAAGATGTTAAAATAGGAGATGAGGCTGCATGTTTTAACAGGATAAATGACCATCTCACAGAGCAAGGCTTTAGAATGTGTTTTGGAAAATGGCCAGTTAAAGACCTAGGAATTTGGAGGAAAACAAGCAAAATCAGGAGCTGGTTAGGACTGGTCCAGAGCTTCCTTTGATAAGGTACATGAATTTTTTAGAGAAGAATTGTACTGAATGTAATGTATTTGGTCTTCATTTAACAAGAACACAGAATAAAGAGTTTAGCAAATCATTGGTTAAACCAAAGACTGGAATTAACAAAGCAGACCTGAAATGGGGGCAAAGACGGCTATGGGGAAGATGAAGGCAGAAGCAAGTCTGATTTTCTAACAGCCATAGGCAACACAGGGCATGCATGACACTGAATTATATCAAACATGATGATACAGGAGGTTGGAAAGTATCAACACCAAAAAACCCACCCTGAGATACCATGCAAAAGCAACATGATGAACTTGAGCTTTACAGTAAGGTGATGCACTTCAGGATTAGCAAAACGTAAATGAGAGCTTATCAGCAGGATACACAGGAAACGTAAGAAACACCCAGGCATGCACGCACACGCACTAGCTGGTCACAGAGCCACCCTCTGCTGTTAGTTTGATGCAAGTGAAAAAGCCAGTCTCGGCGAGGAAGGGGTCAGGAGGGGTGGTCAGCTCTAGCACAGAAAGGGAAGGATCAGTACTGCCGTGCACAGCAGCAGCAGAACTGCCTCTCTGGAGTCCTGGACACCTGTATTTAGAAATCCTTCAAACGGCAGCAGATGCCAAGAACAACTCTGATGACCAGGGAATTAAGAAGTTACTGTTTGAAAAGAAGGAACTGTGTATCATATACATATATATATATATGTATAGTACATCTATATACTGTAAGGTATATTCAGAAAATCAGAAGTTTTTGCTCTGATAGTCCTTCAGGTTCTTAGCAGCCATCTAATGCACTGGTAAAGGTACAAAGAAACAACCAGCACATACAATACAGCTGTAGAAGCAGGCTATGCTGTACGATAACAAAGGGTACCGGTGGTGGCATTTTCCATTTAGTCTTTTAAAAGTACCAAAACCATCCAGCAGTTCATCATTCCAAAATAACTGTATTACACAAGGACGGCTGTAACAGATCCCCCACGGCAACATGCCCTCATCTTACGAGCCGTCCCCATTTGTTGACACAACAAAGCCCAAAATCAGGACACAGTGAGAAGGATTCTAAACCAGCAAAAAAACCCAAATATCAAAGTACAAACTCAGTAGCACAGCAGAAGTCTAAGATTCCCAATACCAGAGAGGCAGCAGGTTAACAGCAAAACTTACATTTGTTTTTCGGCGACATCGTGATAAATTTAGGTATAACGAAACTCGCAGCTCATTGAATGCTTTCATTTCTTCTCCAAATCCTTCCCTCGGAAACTTCCTCAAGGCATACTGGTAGCGCTGTGCTGCTTCCTTCATCTTACCTTTCTACACATTTAGGAAACAAAAGGCTCTTCACAAACTTAATACTGCAACACTGGTGCAACAAAGCACATTTATATTTAACATCTACCAACAGGTGCTCTTCACATAGAAAACACAGAGCCCAATTTTTTAAAAAATAATTACATACAGTATGAATTACACACACAGACCCAATGAGAGAACTTGCATGTTAACTAAAATTTGTGTTTGTTTCTAAACTCGTACCTTTAATGGTATTTCACCAGAGTATTTTCATTAATACATACTACTTGTACCAGAAGGATTCATGTATGTACAGTTTATGTATGATACAATTCATTATTTATTTCTTTATTTTTTAAAGAGAGCAGTCAAATATCTGATGCTGTAGCTGATTACAACTCTAAGGCCTAGGTGCCTGTAGTAGAGCATAGCCTTAATCGGGAATGGCGTCGCCTTCACCAGGTGGTGATACTGCAGAATAACCTCGCAAGGGAAGGGGCTGGATGGGAGAGGGAGAAGAGTCAGTCCAACGTTCAAACGTGCAGTCCAGCCACTGCGAGATCCTCTTAGGAGTCTCAGCGGGGATTAGCGGGGCAACCGAGTGTATGAATTTAAAGTAGTCAAAGGTCACTCTCCTACTGCTTAATAGAGGTTGAGCAAGAGCTAACCTGCCTGCCTGAATGATCCACCCTTGCACTAAAAAAATACTCAGGCTCTCCAAGAGATGCTTGGAGAACATCTTCACAATAAGCTGAAGATTTGAGACAGTTTTGCAAAAACCACTGAAATCCTCCTAGCATGACAGAAAAGCAAATCTTTTGACAGGTGAAGAGATTTTAGGGATGTTTTAAAAGTTAATTTCTTTTCATAAACATCTGGTGTTTTTTATCATTTAATTCACTTTAACACTCAAAGTGGTCAAAATTTACTGCTGAAACTGGCAAGGAAAATATTTAAGGTTTATCCTACTTTATTCAGCTGGAGAGCTGAAAAGTAGTGATTGCATACTGTCAGCACACTCAAATATGTGTTACTCTGCAAAATAACTATCCATTTGAAACACTTTGGCAAATAAATAAATCAAAGTATACTGGAAAAAATTTAAGAGGCTAAGTGACATACCATAGCTCTAGCAAGTCCATTCAAATAACTATAATAAAATTAAGCACTCTAACAAATAAGATACCAGCAGGGAATTCAACCTCTTGTAAAACATATTTATTAGTACCACGTCCTGCTACGTTACTCTGTGGTCTCAGAGTCCAGGCAAGGTTCAACCTGTGGAGCAACTGGAGGACACGGTGGCACCTTCTCCCTGAAGAGGGAGGGAGTGAGTTGCATTCAACACACCACCAGAGAAGTGACATCCCTGGGAGAGGCTTCCCTGGAGTTCCCAGGAAGAACGGCCTTTGTAGCATAAAATCTGTTACCCTTTATGTTGAAAGATGTCCCATGCTTTAAGGCACCTGCTTGGATATAAAGCTCTAAGCCCATTTCAAGATCGAGAAACTCTATACATTATCTAGATGTATTCCTAAGACTCCCATACAGAATTTGGGAGAATCTAAGCAGGTCCACCCTGATTCATGATGGCAAAGTCTCATAAAGGGTCTCTCCTGTACTATGCAAAGGCATCTGATACAGAACAAGAATCAGAGGTAAGGTGGCAGATATTTGAGGGCCCTTATAAAAAATTCCCTACAAATTACAAGTACTGTAGCTAGAACAGACTTTAAATGATGCTTATATAAGCCGTTGAGCACTCTGTTGTACTCATGAGATAATGCAGGTCTATCACACAGTTTACAGAAATAATTTCCGTCTCTCTTCTGAGCAATGTATCACCACTAGTAAAAAGAATGTGTTGGAAGAGCTGTCGCTTTCCTCATTATATTAAATAGCATACAAAAGAACATTATCCTGAAGAAAGGGATATTCCTAAATATCACTTAATTCAACAAGGCACATTCAAAAAAGCACCTTAGATTCTGAGCTGCTCTTAAGAAGCGACTGACTGCTACAAATGTTCGCAGAACGATTTGCTCAACAGAAAGAAAATGTACTTATCTGTCTTAAAAGTTCTATTTATTTATTTATTTTACACAAGACTCCTCAAAGATTCCTTCCCAGGGTTCTCAAGATTTCTCGGTCTTATTCCCAACACGACAGGATGTGCAAGAACAGAAAAGGAGGTGTAAAGAGTTTTAATCTACCTTCAGAGAGAAGTCCAATTATAACGTTCTGCTATCAGAAAAAATAAAGATCTTCCTACCTTGTACAGTATATTTCCTTCTTCCATCAGTTTCTGCAGCAGAATAAGGAGAATATCGGGTTTTGAGGTGGCCATTGCCCATGCTGCATTTCCTGCAAGTTAAATTTTAAGGATCTCTGACAAAAGGGAAGAAAGTATGTTTCTGATACCTATTCACACTATCCTACTTCAGTATTCCACCTGCATGGATTATTATTATTATTGTTGTTATTATGTGCACATATATTTAAAATACATATATATCCATACATGCCCCACAGATAGCAGCCAGATACTGAATGGTCCAACTCATGTCACCCCGGTCTAAAACCAGTATAGGACAGTATGAAAGTCATGGTAAAGTTCAGGCCTAAATAAGGATCTGTGTTTCATCATTCTTGGTACCCAAATATAATAAATGATGATTTAAAGGTACTACAGGTTCAATAATTATGATGTACACATCTGCACTGTCTGCTTGCCTACTGGTGATACATGATTTGCACATGTATCTTTTGCCCACCCTTTAGCAAAAATGTACGGTTCTAATTTATTACAAGAATGTTATTTAAATGTAAAACTTACTTGTCTAAGTCATACATAATGTCAGAATTAAGTATCACTAATAGCATAATGATAATTTTCTTCTTTTAAGTATATCATGAAAGAGTAACCACATAAAGACATGACTCCTCCAGACCTCCTTATCAACATACATCAAAGAAAGGAATAGAATAAAGTCACTTAAGTATTTCCTCACTTCTGAAGTGAGTCTTGAGTGTCTGCCTTTAAAAGAAAGGGATTGATTTCTCTTGGGTGGGCATCTGCAAACCACAAAACCTGCAAAAAGCTAGTATGTACTTCAAGGTTTATTTATTTAATCTGCTTTACAGAAATGGCAATAATTCTAGCAGAGCAGATACTTGGCTGTTTCTCTTAAGTATAGGGTGGTTTTACTGACCTAGTTTAGCTCCTTTTCTCAGTAGCATAACCACTACTGATGTATTACGACATCCGATAGCTCTGTCCAGCGGGCGCATGCCACTGTGGTCAACATGCTCAATCATTGCTCCTTTCTCTACCAAGTACTGCACCTGTGAAGAGAAACAAGACAAGCCTTGTAACATGATGTTCGGTAGGAGAGGCGGAACAGTGAAATATTTAAGCTACCACCTAATCTTCCTTGAAGTATACCGAGTATTCACTCCAGAGTGTGCTAAAGCCATTTTAAATCCATTGAACTGAATCCATTGAAGACAACATGGCATGGGAATGCAATCGAACTGCACTAAAGAGCTGCAGTTAAGGTATTAACAACACCCAAATTCCTGGAAGTACCTGTGTCAGAAAAACACCAAGATCAAAACATTACGCTTGCTGCCTCCTTTGTTCGTGTTCTGCATGCCCGTATGCAGAGACAGCAACTCGAGCGCAAGGCAGCGAGCCCAGCCGAGAGCGGAGCAGCAGCGCAGGCCCTGTGCTTTCAGCTGCAGTACGCCCCGGCACCACCGTGACAAGCAGGAAGCGCAGTACTAGAGTACGCTTCTAGTACAGGACACAATGCTACACAAATACGACAAACAGAAAATGCACTCCATTACTTGGGATGCAGTAGTCTGCAATTCTCCTAACTGTCCATCAGCAATATTAATTAAAAGTGCAACATACAGGAAACGACAGTGGCGGCAGGTTTGACGTAAGCAATAGTTCTGTCACACAACCACTGCTTGCCCAAATGCGACCTGCAGTAATCTAGTAGGGAGAGAGCTATTAACAATCCTGTCCGCTGACAGGAAAGCTGCCGGCCTGCTGACTGATCTCTTCATTAGTATTACTGCACCTTTGTCTGTTGCCCTAGCAGAGGCATCAGGCTGTTCAGCCATACGAACCTCTGACGGGGCCAGTCTATCGGGTGGACTGGCAGTCTGCTCTACTCCAGTGCAGTGAGCTGCAATAAAAGTATGTCCAGGAGTCTGGCTATCCCTCATTCCCCCAAGGAAAGAAGTCTCTCTTCAGGTCCCCAGCGTTACCTAGAAACACTTGCAGCGGCAGGAATAGCTCCGCAATGTGACCTCTGAAACATCTTAAAGCCACTACAGAATCTAAGGGCTTATTTACCATTTCAAGTTAATCTTGACTAAGGCTGAATGGGACTTAAAGTGCTATAGCAAGTTATACTGTATGGCAGCATTCTTATTCAAGAACTGCCGTTTTGAAACGGGATGTTGGATGTACTGACTCCAGAAATAAAGTTGCTAGCAAGTTTAAGAGGCTGCATATGCTATTCTTTCTAGTTCCCTGGTGAACTCTTGGATCTGTTTATCGTGCACGCAGACACACTTGAGCATCCCCTTGCATGCAGTTTGTAGAAATTGCATTTCTATCTGGTCAGGCTTCTGAATTATGCTTCAAAACTCAGTAATTAAGCATGAGAACAAAAATATACCATCGCTTCAAAAATCTGTGATTTTAAAGATGCAAAGGATTCTAAATCACAGACTTTAAACTTATTGTATACTGTGGATCTCGGTTACTGGCATGGCCCATTTCAGACTCAGAAAAACTTCTCCTTGTATTGTAACATTTATTATAGAGGAAGAATGTAGTATGTGAGAAAGGTACATGACTGAAAAGGGAACTTCAGTTGTTGTCCTGTTTCTGAAATGATCTGTGGAACAAACCGAGAAAAACTGAAATTACACCTCAGGCTCTGTACTTCCGCATACATAGACTGGATAGTAACACTGAGATGTGCTCAGTGCCATCTTCACAAGATGAAAAGCATAAGGATTTCTAACAGTTCTCTCCCCGTCATACGAAGCATGTGAGATACCCATCAAAGACAGGCAATGTGGCCTTATGATGGAAAAGCAAAATCTTTCTGCATTTCATCTGTTGTGGCAATATTCTTCTTCTTCTGACACCTCTGTCTCTGTTCCACTAAGGCACCCAACAGACTGGGACCCTGTCAGTTACCTCAATGGGTCTGCAGAGGCTGAAAAGATATTTTCCTTTCATGTCCCACAGGCTTTTTTTTTTTTTTTTTACATTCCAGTTCCTCCAACACAGAAATTGTAAATGCTACTTTTTCATTGAGATTTAAAAACTCACGATGAAGTACAACAGCATGCTGTATCTATCACAACTACCTTGGTACTAAAACCTTATCTAGAAAATGCTTTTCTGAGTAAATACTTGCACTGCAGTCGAGATGCTAGCAGTGTAAGCATCTTGGCTACTTCCTCAAATTTCCTTTCTATTTTGGTTAGCAGTAAGCTTTGTTTTCTATTATGAAAATTCAATACATGCTTAGTTTTTCTACTGTTAGTTCTACTTACAATATCAGCATCTCCATAAAAAGCAGCCAGGTCTAGGGGTGTTCGTCCATTTTTGTCCATCTGATCAGTTGTTGCACCTTTCTCAACTAAATACTGAACCACTTGCCTGTGGCCCTTTAGACATGCCCAGCTCAAAGCTGTCAGTCCTTCTTTGTCCAGAGACGAAATAGTTGCACCTGTAAAATGAAAATTAACTTTGTTATGAAGATGTCCTGTTTAATAAGCAAAATTACCCAACTCACACAGATGCAGTCTCTGGAACAGCTGTGCAGCCTTGAATCACTATGTATTTTCTACCTTCAGAAAGCAGAAATTCCACAGTGCTCAAATGTCCTTCACAAGAAGCCACCATAAGTGGAGTTCGGCCTTGCTTGTCACTTAAATTCACATCAGACCCATGCTCCACTAGAAGTTTAGCAATCTGAAATACAAACCGGCAAATTAAAAATTAATTGGCAGATTCAGATTTTAGCCATAATAGCATAAACTTTTAAAGAGGAGGACTATGGTGTTATTCATAGCAATCACTGAGAAATCCTGCACAACTCAAGCCTTAACTGTTTGCAATTCAGGGCCTTCTCCTGACAGGAGTGGCCAGCATGAGGAAGGCTCCAGACTCTAAGGTCCTCTCTCCATTAATACAGGAACAGTACAAAGGATCTGAAATTGCCTCTGCTCTTGGTCTCGGAAATAAAGTATTTTAACTCCCATGATTTATTTTTCAGGTATATTATAACTAAGGTTGTCATGCAGCCAATGTACTTGCAAATCCTTTGTATCGCTTTCAATAACTTATAAAGCGAGCTTCTGAACACGTGGCTTTGAAGTTGATGCAAGAGTGCATTGGAAAATTTACACTAATTTATTACAGGACTAGAGATGGGAGGAATCAAGGACCGCTTCCCAAAGGAATCCATTTAATTTGCAAATATGTGTCAGACCTGCCAGTGCCCCTGCCGTACTGCACAGAAAAGCGGAGGAATCCCCCTCCGATTAGCTCTCGTCACAACTGCTCCATGTTCAAGAAGTAATTCACAGACTTCCAGTTTTCCTCTTCCTGCAGCAGCTGTCAGGGCTAAAGAAAGCATTTTCATCAACAACATCTCTTAGCTGTTTTACCATGTCTTTTGACACATGCACATTATGGGAATATTACTGAATCCCCAATTTTTTCAACTCAGCTGCTCCATAAGTTTCTCGTAACTACTTTCAGACACTCAAATGAATTAGTCGGAATCAGGTTAAGCCAATAAGCCACAGGCATTGTCTGGTAAATAAAAAGATGATTCGCAAAGATAACAACTGTATCATGTGCACAGCTTGTAGTTTAAACGGAATCTTTATGAAAATTTTTGATAAACCCACCAGCCTGAGGCAGTTCTAGTTCTGTTTTCATTAATCATTTTCTTCATGACAAGAAAGCTTCATCTCTTTCCATCAGGCCGTTCTCAAAAGGCGAAGATGGTAACAGTTCTGGGATTCAGCAAAGGGACCGTAACTCAAGTTTCAGACGTACTGTTTGCTCAGTCCCGAGCAGTGATGTATTACCAAACATCAGATACTTAGATCTCTGCAGGAAGTCTGTATCTTGGACAACTTAGCTTCATTCTGCGCTAGTTAAAATTGCTTTCCCTCTTTTTCACGGTGAAAACCACAGTAGGTTATCAACCCATAGTTCTAGTTCTGTGTGTTAACCCTCGCTCTGGACCTCGAGGGATTCCAGTACATTTTTCAGTACACAAGAGGCATCAACCTTCTAGTTCACCTTAGAAGTCTTTTTGAACTGAACAGCGTATGTTGTCAGGAGCGGACCATCGATACGATCTTTGCTTTAGACATTCATAAGATACAAAGTACTGCACATCTATGTTCACAATATATGGCTTATGAGAAGGCAGGTGATTTCCACACGTTCGGCACTAACATTTTGTGACTGACTCTACTCAGTACCGTAATGTTAAGCATTGCTGTAAGGCATCTGCACAACTTGCCACCTTCTCCTGTAGCTTATTTTACTCCTTGGTTTTCCCCATGACACTCACTGAAGCTTGAAAAAAAAAAGTATTTTCCCCCTCATAATTTCTCCTCCTCTTCCATTTTGCTCACATCAAATTACTGTGTGTTTTAAATGGAGCTTGAAATGAAAGTGGGTTTTTTTTGTTGTTTGTGTTGAAGTGTCATCAGTAATGTTAACACTGTTTAGGAAATGGGTTCATGTGCTAACTTCTGCAAGACTAAGCAAAAGGACTCCCCCCTCCATTTTCTAAATCCTAATACCATATATTTTCCAGTAAGAAGTGGGTCAGATTGTGAATTTCTTGTTACTAATTTTTAAGCATTTTCAAACATGATGAAGTAGACTTTTAAAAATTCCAATGGATGCTGAAAGCAAATGAAATTACAAACACTGCAGGAAGCGGGAACTTAAATTTTTTTTCAACAACAATATCTAACCCATTCACTCTTCACTCACTGATACTTCACTATGTTACAGTTGTATCAACTGTTTAGATCTGAAAAACTCTATAAAGTAACAGCTATAGGTATCACCATTAAAGGCAAAACAATCTATCTTGTTCAAAAACGTCACATTTTTTATTCTGTCAGTACCAGCGTGTTAGCTCATGGCTTAACTAACATTACAGCAACAATATAACTCCCTATACCTTATTCAGGTATAAAATGACTAAACAATTCCTCCAGTCAGCTTAAACAACATCAGGATTAAACTCTGCTCAGGAATTCCAACTATTCCACTCAAAAGGATCACCTCTGATCTGCCTAACAGCACTCTGTAAAAGCTAAGAGCAGCCAAAATGATGCTATTTTCTACCACTTTTACTAGACAATAAGCAATGCTCCAAATTGGCTAATCTGTATAGGGACATACGAGGCTGGAAAAACATCTCTGAGACGTCTTTAACCTGAGATTGTCTTTTCCAGCTAAGACATAGTAATGTGGACTTTGAAAAGGGTAAACTAAGGAAATTTAGAAAACAGGCTTAAAAGTCTCCCACCCCTATATCCTCTCATATCATGTGTTACGTGACTTTTTTATCTGTTCCTCTTTAATTTGCTATTTGACTTGCCTTGAACCTGTACTTCGTACAAACATGGCCTTCAGCTACATTAATGTGATAAAATACTGGGACCGGCAATGATGATCTTTAGCTGCCTTTCATTCTAAAAGGCTCACAATACAAAATGCTACTGAAACAGCCTCCGTAACGAGCAGAACCAGCTTAGGATCCAAGTAGATAACAGCAATGCAAATAACGGAACAGAAACAAGCTGTTCCTGATCATGTTACTAAATGAAAAGGAACGGTCTTTAAGGCTGTTCTGTGCTGTTTCAAGGTGCAATGGATTTTCCCTTTTTAAAACAGGCACTCACAAAACACCCTTCTCACTCCATCTGCCTCACACTTCTGTTTTATCACTATCCGGTTCCATACCACGATGTCATTTACAAAACAGACAGCAAAGAACCATGCAGCACAGTGCAAATGTAAGTCCACCAGCACATGCAAAACTCTCAAGATTCCAGCAGCATATAAAGTAGCATCCTTTCCACTTAAGTTTTTTATGTTCAATAATTGAAGAGTAATAAATGTTTCATGTAATGTTAATCCTGGCTATCTTGACTCACTCTGCATGTTTTTTTCTTGCCCCAAACTTACTACTCTGTCTCTCGAAGAGCACAAAAGTGCCAGAGGGAACGGCTTGTAGTTCTCTGGACTCAGACTCTCACCTCCGTAACGAATTAGGACTGCGTAAGGAAGCACTTACTTAATGAGTAAAGACTCCCAATACATTAGGCGAGAATTTCAATACAAACTGTCGACAACAAAATATTAAAGGAAAATTAATTTAGTAACAGATGCACATTTTTTGGAATTCATTGGATTTGCAGCGAGAGTTTTGTATATACACAGGAATAAAGAACATTTGCTTCTCTGGTAGGTGAAGAGGCTACTGATGATCATTAAAAGAGACTGTTTTCCTACCTGCTTGTGGTATCTCAGGTGTTTAAATGAAATTGAGATGTTACTCATATGGTAAACCAGGAAAACTTTGAGCTGCAGGCTGCACAGTTTACAGTCTGTCTCAAAAAAATATTTGGGGCATTTCCCATACATACAAAGGCATGTCTTTTCATCCATTGCCTAATTAGAACAAATAAGGAAATTGCCTAGCATTTTCTGCAAATAAGTGAGGTTAAAAAAAATAAATCTCAAAGAGATAATCCTATGAAATTCTACACTGAAGCCTGAAGCACTCTATTTCCACAGACATTTTCGATTTAATTAGGAAACCAGTAATTTACAGTAATTTTAATATAAAATAACTCTTCTTTTCAATACACGAGATGAGTAGATTTAGTAAGTTAAAAACTCTATACCTATAAACAGTGTTTTTTTTATTAAAACTGGTATTCTCCTATGACTTTTATCACAGAAAATTTAATTTAAAAGAAAATCAAAATGAAAAACTCTTACTTCTTATAATGAGCAACTCTAGGGAAAATATGAGAAAGGAAGTACCTGTTTCTCCCCACAAAGCATCAGTGTCATTGATGTCTATGTCATGGTCCTTTTCAATTGTCAAGATGTAACAAACCACCTGTACAAACCAGCAGAGATGGAGTGAGTCACAAAACCCATCAGTTGTCACTTGCAAGATATAGCAACAGGTAAAAGATTTAAAACAAGTGAGAGTGCTTCTCTCCTAATGCGTATGAATCAAAGAAAATTAATATTGTTCACAATCCATCAAAGCAAGTTCAGTGTGATTTTTAGTATGACTCGAAGACAACTGAATGTTATTGAAAGCAGTTTGAAAAAAACCAACCCTGGTGCCCTTCTGTTAATTGGTTCAGGGTGTTTTACATGATTATAATTTAATGAGCTCCTACGTGACCTATGTATGCCAGAATAATCAAGAAAAACAATGCCAAAAATAAAGCATCCCAGTTCAGTGAGGAAATTCCCTATTGTCTAAAACAAAGAGGAAAAAAGAGAGTATTTGCACACATCTTGTAAAAGGAAAAACACAGGAATCGCGGTTTTACATTGTTTACATCTTAGCGGTTCTTCAAAATTTCTTCACAGAATGGCTTAAATACATTGTTAAATGGTAATTTTTTTAAACTCGAGATGAGTTATAAATTAAGTTTTGCTGTGTTTTTGTTTTATTTAGGAAATTTATGTTTTGTAACCACCTGCTAGTAAAAGATTGTTAAATTAAAACCTCTGCTAATGGCTATTTTAAACAGCTTTTCTAAAGGGGGACACTGTCACTGAGACTGCAGCAAGCAGGTAAGGGAGCAGAACCACAGTAACAAAAGTTTTGGATGCTACGGGAAAAAGCAAAGGTATACTTTCTGCTTAGAAAGTATGTGGGTATTTTCAGGCTGGACGAGAAGTGTTGTATACAACGTATGGAAAAATCTAAAAATTCAAAATGTTAGGATAAAATTTATTCAAAATTCATGAAACACACAGGTCGTCTTTCTAGCTAAGAAAAATAAAGCTTCTTCTTGTCCTAAAAATAGAGAAAGATGGACATTTTCAGGTAAGAGTAAGTATTAATGTGCTCTATTTTGCTGATATTCAGGAGTTGACTGCTTTCATTTAATCAGTGGATAGCAAACAAGAACTTTTATGAGAGTGAAGGAAATCTCCATCAATTCAAGTTAATGACAGTTCAGAATCCTCAAATTTATATTGTGAGACAGTGATGGCTTATATATCACATAATAAATTAATTGCACATAGACATATGTTTGAATCGTAAACAACTTCAAAGATCTGGTTCTTGATCTTATAGCAATTAAAAAACGGATTTAAAAGAAGTAAATACTGAAATGGTTTTATTGAAGAGATTTTAAGTTTCTGCTTTTGGCACATCACTTAAAATACATAAGCAGGAAATTGCATCAGCCTAGTGTGATCTTTATTCAAGTATCTTTACTTACCGATTACTTTTGTATCAAGGTTAAGATTTCTTTTCCCAATGAGCAGAAGACATACTTGTATCACCTAAGTATCTAAAGCATTTGGAGTTTTTCTCATGTGTTTACTTTTAGTGTTCCTTTTACTGAGTAATACTGTAATGCTGACAAGCACTTCTTTTATCATATACATCCATACGACCCCAAATTTCTGTCTTAAGCGACATTAAGCTGAAGTAAGCTGTGTAACTTGACATGTGCATCAGGTTAAAAAGTCAAGCATGTGCATGTATGTGCAATATGCAATTTGTTATACTATAAAAAAATAAATTCAACCTGAAGTAGAAACATATTAGGGTGGATCACTGATACAAAATACCATCATTACCACTAGAGATTTAGGGCAACTTCCAAGAACGAAGAGGAAAAAGTAGGCAGAAAATTACATAAAACAAATGCCGAAGCAAGTAATATTACTGGATAATTACCTACAGCATTTAAAACATCTGCTAAGAATGTATACTACTTTAAATATCAGAAGTTTCAATATGTCTGCTTTCCAAACTTCTTTTAAAAATAGCTGCAAGCATTGTTGTACAATTCTCAAATTCAAACAGATTTTGAAATATTTGTAACCTAGAAATGTCAACCTACCTGACAGTGTCCCATACTGGAAGCTGCTGTTAGAGCTTGTTGCAGTGCCTGGCTTTTTCTTAGTGAGTTTTGTTCTTGGGAAGGAGTTATCCAAACAAGATTTAGCAAGTATTCAAGGATATCACAATGCCCTCTCAGTGCACTATGGACCAAAGCACACTGGCCTTTCTTGTCTATGTAGTCAACCTGCATTGGGGAAAAAAAAATAATATTCCAAGTTAAAAAGTCTAGTGAAAGGCCATGGAGAGGAGAAGCTCCTAAGCACTGCAAGAGAGCAAATGTCACTCCTATTTTCAAGAAGGGCAAGAAGGAAGATCTGGGGAGTTGAAGATCAAACAGCCCCACCTTAGTTGCTGGGAAGGGGATGGAAAAACTAATCCTGGAAACCATTTCCAAACACATGCAAGACAAGAAGGTGATCAGGACTAGTCAGCATGGGTTTACCAAGGGGAAATCATGCTTAACCAACCTGAGAGCCTTCTGCACCAAGGTGACTGGCTTGGTGGATGAGGGGAGAGCTGCAGATGCTGTCTACCTCGACTTTAGTAAGGCTTCTGACACTGTCTCCCATGACACTGTCATGGACAAGCTGGTGAAGTCCAGGTTATGTAAATGCACAGCGAGATGGACCCAGAACTGGCTGAACAGATGGGCCAGTGTGCTGTGACCAGTGGTACATGGAAAATGCTTCATGGAAGCCTGTGCAGGTGTTCTGGACTCCCTTGCCACCCTGCCCCAAGTATATGTTTGTTAATTATATACTTATGTAATCAACAACAGTTTTCTTACACCTCTGCATGATTTTTTTGGCTGGAAATATTGCAGTCTTTGTGCATCAGCTTACCTTTGCACCTTTTTTGCACAGCAGTGAAACTATGTTCATGTGACCTGCAGCGGCTGCGTAACTAAGTGCTGTCATCCCATTTTCTGAAGTTCCATCAATAGCAGCTCCGAATTCTAGTAAAAGAGTGACCACTTCTTCATGTCCAAGATGCGACTGAACACACAGCACTGGAGCATTATTTAGTACTTCAGTCCTATAATTCACATTTGCTCCTGCCAAGATCAGCAGCCGACTCACCTAAAATTTAATTTAAATAAAACAATTTTTTCCCCAGATTTGTCTGAATTTATTAAGAGACTCTGACATCTTCATTCAGGTACTCATATGTTACTCCCTAATTTTCATGCAGATTTTATTGGCAGATGTCAACTTTATCACATACGTAGCAACAAGAAACTTCAAAATCATCTGTTAGCACATAGATTATTGTACTACTGAACTGTGAACTCCCAACGGAGCTCACCTCTCCCCTGAAACTCACTACTCTCTCAGCACAACTTCATCTGCACAATTTGCTACTACTCTGCAGATTTAGGTAACTGACTCCATTAATAGGGAGCCAGAGTGCATAAAAAGCAATCCCCCAAAACTATCAGCATGTGCATGTGTGTGTGTGCATGTACAAGCAAATTTCCGATCAAAAGGCTTAGTAGTTGGCTAAAATTGCAACTTGTCAGCTTGGATTTCCCTATCCATACTCCAGGGATTCAAATAATAGTGCAAGGTTCTGACATTTTACAACCTTTCACTCTCACAGTATTTCCTCTTTTAAAATTCCCTTAATACTTCCACACACAAAAAGCCATGGCTGAAGTCTGCCCAGCAAATCAGGTGGTACATCTGGCTGCCTGAAAATGCACCCATGTGCTTTTATCTATGCTACCGAGTGTGGCTACATCAGAATCAGGGTGAAACCCTTCTTTCCATCAAAACTATCAAGGAGAATTGAATTGGACTTTTAACAACAGCTTAAGAAAGTGCATGAAGACTTCTTATAAAGGAGTTCAGTTACAGATGCAAAGTGGTGACTTTTTTTCTTCTCAAGGGTTACATTAATTTTGACATTCATCAACAGTTACAGCAGCAGTGGCAGGTGAAGCACTGATTGTACATGAATGCTTATTTTCTTACCTTCACATTGGGTGTATAGATGTTTCTTAGAGAAGCGAGGGCTGCAGACAGTCCATCAGTACTATAGCCAACCCACAAGGCTTGAAGATGACTGGAAGAAATCCCAGTCCTTTTACTGAGACCCTAACAGAAATGATATAACAGGAAAACTCTCTATAGGATTATAAATACTATTTATATCTACATCTCATCAGAATCAAGAGAAGTAACAATACTGTTTGTTAGCGCTACCAAGTATTTTGCATAAGCTTCTAAAAAATTATTAAAGCAACTCAGAGGAGAATCTAAGACCTATTCATATGAATAGATCATAAAACCTATTAAGCTGTAAGCTTTACCTTAAAAATGTGAGCTTTAAGTATATGATGACCAAGTTCCATAGTTTGTTGGCGGTTTAACTTTCCCTCTTGTCGAGAAAACATGAAAGCCAGCAGAGCATGTCCATTCCTAGTAAAAGGGATTCAGAACTGCTTTTATAAATACACTTTCAGTAGGTAACGTAACACATCTGTATGCCTGTCACAATAGCTCGACTTTCTTTGTCAGACTACTGAAACATACCATTACATCTAAACAAAAATCTTTCTGTAACAAAATAATGCAAAGAGAAAAAAGGTAAATTTCAAAGTTGAAACACCCTCCTGATATTTCTCTACTGTCACCTCACAAGAGGCCCATGTCAGAACCAATGCAGCTTTGGACACCGATTTGGATACTGCTCCCTTTTTCTCTTGTTTCATCTCAGAGTCAGAAACTGCAGCTACCTCAGATAAAACGCAATCCTTTTAGAAGACCTGAACCCTTCTGAAATTTGAAATAAAATGTGTATTTAGTAATTCTACATGTACATTAGTCAGTGGTCGGTGTTCTAGGAAACAGTGGAAATGGCATAACCCTGAGAAAACAAGTTTATCATATACCGTACATTAATCAGACTGTATACTGGAACTGAACAATTAACCATATGCTAATTAGACTATTCATCTGGAGGATGAAGTCACGGGGGGCTTCTCACCCCACCTTTAGAAATTTCTGAACAGAACTTTTCAAAAAAGGAAGCTTCGAGTAAGACTAGGCAACACTCCACCTTCTGTTACAGCACGCACCCTGCATCAGGTATTCAACGGACCCAGGGTGCAGCCAACAGCACTGAAAAACGGTAGGGGCCCAACAGTCTGTAAGCCTGGTAATTCCACCTGCTGAACTGTTTTTGTTAAAGCCACTCAAAAGCACAGAGAAGTCTTGGGTTGGTGATAATTTTAAACATCAGCATTATTTATTCTTTCATAAAACCAAAAAAAGTAAAACCCTGAAGAGTATGAAAAAAAATGGGAGAGGCAGACTACAAGAATGTGCATGTACAATAACAGCTTATTGTCTCCAATTTAACTAATTTGTGCTAAGTCAAAGAAGGTGCGATGGAACAAACTGAAACAATGCCATGAGGATATAATTGCCGAACAAAATGTCTGAATATTTTTATGTTTAAAAGAGCCCAAATGATCTGTTCTTTCTATTCCTCCACTCTAAATAGACAAGGTGCTGCTGCACATAATTCTCAACCATTTTGCTATATTAATAACAAGATAGTACTCATTTCTCCATGAAGGTAGCAAAGTCAAATGCAAATCCGCAAATTCTACAAAGTCAATTATGCATTGTAACCCCTGATACTTCTGGCCAAGTCTACCTCTAAACACATAGAAGTTTTCATTTTGAAAAAAATTAGGCATCCTTGTGTTTTAACATTAGTCCTTCCTCTCACCAATTGTTGCACCCAATTATATAAAACATAACAGCAGTTATGTGAACACGATCTACCGCAGGTTTCACTTACCTTGGCTCACATAAGAAGTCAGTATTTTCACCATCTGCTCTCCAAACAAGCCATTCCCTGAAGGAAGGATGGCAGAACATACGTGTTTTGTCACGTCTTTTTATCAGAAAACACGAAAGGGCTTCCATCCTTTGGCTGAAGTCTTCCCATTGTTGTTCACCATTTATTTGGCCTGCATTAATAGCTTGGAAAATCTGGTCATCTGTCATGGGATGTAGGGATGCCAGTGCCACATTTAACACTGGCAGAGCTCGCTCAAAAGCAGAGTTTGTCATGAACTTCATATTGCACTGAAGTAAGTATAGTTCTGATAGAGACACTGGAACAACCTTGTAGCTTGCACTTTTGATTACTAAGTGACCTTTTTGGAAAAGATCCAGAGTGAGTTTCAAATAGAGGTAAGATCCCAGGCTTCTCATGATCAGGTGATTACTCACTTTCCCAATAATAGCTGCATCAGCTTTTCCATTTAAAGATATGTTGTTTATAATTTCCTGGCTGTTATTAATTCTGTACTGAATATAAGCATTCAAGTCATCGTGAATTTCTTTGTTGTCTGGAAAACTGTCCAGGGATATTGCGATAAAGGGCAGTGAACTTACTACTTCCTATGAGGGGGGGAGGGGGGAAAAAAAAAACAGGAAAGGAAAAAAAAAACAAAACAAAACAAACAAACCACACAGGCATTACAGTATTCCAGCACTGAAAATTCAACAATGCGTCTTTGCTATATTTCTCTTCTGCAATGAGTACCAGACAGATTAAAAATAAATTCAGTATCTTTGTGATGGTTTTGCAAATATTGTCGCCTGGTAACAGGTACAACAGTATTTCTACATTTCATCATTTTTAATAGAAAGGTCTCAAATATTTTACTGACCAAGCTCAGCAAGGCAACTAAAGGGGATAAGCTATAGAAATGTTCGCTTCAAAATTAAGGGAACAGAAAACAGTTACCAGAACTGGACCCTAGGACAGGCCAGGGGAAGCGGGGTGGGGGGGGGGTGGGTAGAAGGAATAAACTGTTAAGAGGGAGTGATTTATTAAGAAATATCAGAAATGACAAGAGAGAAAAGAATCTCCTCATCATTACATCTTCCTGTAACAATGTACCAGTAAGGTACCATCCACATATACAGCCCCCCACTCAGTTTATGGCAAGGAACAAGTCAAGACACTTCAGCAGGTTTACTTTAACACATTTTTATGTTTATGTAACACAGAACCCATTTATGTTTATGTAAATAAAGATCCAAAAGACCTAAAACTTCTTACAGGGAGGCACCTATCAGAAGGGTTTAACAAACATTTCAAGACTCTGACAACACGAAAAGGAACTCTCTACTCCACTCTGAAGTAGCTACATGGATTTCAGAAAGCTGAACTTTCAGGAGGCTACTAAGATGTTTTGATCACAGACACACACTTCTCCAGGGAGAAAACCATCTCTACTACAGAAATCCCTCATTAAAAATCAAATTTAGCTGAGAACTAAACTCTTCAGCCAGTTCAATGCTTACAGTCCTCCTGGCAAGGAGGCAGATATGAAACAACCTCTCAGCGGGTGGTACCGAAGCACACCTGCACCTTAACACTGTCAGACACAGACACAGACTCGTTAGAACAGTTTGGGTTGGAAGGGCCCTTTAAAGGTCATCTAGTCCCACCGCACCAGACATGCGGCTTGGCAGCAGCACTGTCTTGCACCTCGTCGGCCTGGTGCACAGAGCAGCTCTGGAGCCATGGGCCTACTTCTGCCCAGAGACACTCGGCTGCGCCAGGGAACAGCTGCCAGAGGGCTGGGCCCAGTCCGCCTCCGCGGTTTCGTCCAGAATGAGGGATGCCCAGTCAAGCAGCGGTACAGGACTGACACAGCCAGAGCTGTACCTCAAGCACTGTCAAGATAATTAAAGGGTGCTGTATCTCAGAGATGTGGTAAAGGACTACAACAGATACACCTCCTTTTTTAAACTGAACCGGACTATCTTAAAACAGCCTGGCTAGTGCTGGAAACAAACCCAGAACTTGGTTCAGAACATTACTGTCCAGCACAGAAAAATGACAATTCTCTATGGCCTCACTTAAGCACCCTCAGGATTTCTGCAAGTGTCTCTTAGCTGCTTAGTTCTGACAAAATGCTTTAGCCAGTTTTGAGGCTAGTTTTTTTCAGGGGCAGCAAACAGACGAAGAGATGCAGGGATCAATGGTAATAAGGCCAGAAACCAATCTCATCAACACAGATAGTGGAACTGTGGCTTACCCCTTCTTAAAAAGTAAAAATCCAGAGCTTAACACCAGCAGAAATACACTCCAACAAGTAAACATCGGAGGGAAAATCACTATGGGCCCCTAATTACTTTCATTTTTATAAGCTTTAAATCATTCATTTACCCGTTTCACTCTCGAAGGCCGAGGAAACATAGCTTGATTTCACCATTTCTCGTATTATCAATTCTACTAGCATACTCAAGAAATTGATTCAAAACAAAAAAGGCCTCCAGTATCATACTTGTGCACTGTAAATAAACATGCAACAACAAAGGAAGGAAAAAAACCCGAGAGACTTTACTCTGAATTCCTCTAAACCCAGCATTTTTCATAATAATGCAGCTGCACAAATATGAAAGATCACTTGGTCTTTGAGGGTAAGAAAAAAGTTGAAAGGTGTTTTTACCTGGAAGTTAGTTCTCACAGTCACAATGAGCTTCAGCCAGGGAGGAAACTTACAGATTATGTTTGTGAGAAATGAAGAAAGTGTGTCACCATAATCGGGTTTATGAAATTCAGCATCATTTAAACCATCTATCAAAATTATGTAGTCTTCCTCAGGAATTTTCTGCTCTGAAGTATGAAAATAAAGAAGGAAAGGATGAATATAAATTCTCCTATTAAGTGACATATTTTATCCCCAAATTTTGAACATCAAGAAATAAAAACGTATCTTTATGCACAGCAATACTCTTGGGGCATTTAAGCGTTACTTCGGAGATTAGAAACAACATTTGGAGATATAAACCAACATTGCCATAAAATGATAAAAAGTGGAAGCAATCACTTACAATAGTGGTTTTTACTGCACTATTATTATGGATCTATTTCACAACTGATTTAAAAAGAGTTAAAAGATTAAACAAGGCTGTTAACATAAGAGATGCATGGATATAGGAAGAAGGCATACATAGGTTGTTTAAGCTATTAGTTAACACTACTTTTAATTATTAGCTATTTACTTAAAACACATGTTCTGTTCACACACGGGCCAATCTCCTCCCTTGCCTTGCCATACATCAAGTACCTGCACAAGCTGGCATATACTGTGAAGCTAGCTGTTTTCAAGGAGGTTTTTGCTAACTTTTTTTAAAATACCAAAACCATGTGGTTACACGCTTTCCTGGAAAATTACCATATCAATTTTAAAAGCAAGCAAAAAACTCACCCACTTTGCAGGTTTTCAGGCACAGAAAGTTACAAAACAAAACAGCGTTACAAAACTCAAAAGCATCTGACAACAAAATCCTTTAATGCAAATGTGCCAGCCTTAACTTCAAGCTGCAAAGCTATCCTTGAGCTTTCCGGCAAAAAAAAACAACCCTGTGAAGTTTCCGTGATCTTTAGCAAGTCTCACAGAATTTTATTTTAAAACATGAAACAACTGTTCAAAACCTACCTATTATTATTACAAACAACTACCACAATTAAGAAATCCCTTTCTCCAGGAATGTTCCGCTATATTTATTTCTCCTAGAGCATTAAAATACATATTCTTAAGATTCTTTTTTTCACTTTTAATGCAGTTTAGATTCAGTTTCCAAGTCACCTCGGGCTTAACCTACCTTTCCTGAGGTTTGAAAGTGGTTCCAACACTCCCCTTTTAAAAGCTGCTGCTGGATCTTGGACACAAGATCTCAGACTAAGCATGCTTTGTAAGTGAGGCTCTTTTATTAGAAGATCTCTGTATGCTGTTAGTTGAGTTGAACGACAAAGTAAAGCTGCAATACTGTGCACGAATTCTGGGACAAGACATGTGTATGTGTTGTCAGCTTGACAATAGTGATAAGCAACAACCTGAAGAATTAAGAAAAAAAAGTGTTACCCCTTCAGTATTTAAGCTGGGTTACTAGTTAGTCCAATTATGATAAAGTGTTACTAAACTTCTCTTTCAACCAAATACAAAATATTTTTCAGTTTTAGAATAATTATCCAACTCCACAACTCATCTCAGATGGCCTGTGTCAGAGACACAGAAATGAAGACAATGAAATAAATTTTGACCTTGTAGGACATGCGAAGAGGAAAAGAAATCAAAGTGACAGATTCTGGCAGGAAAACATAGTAATCTGAGTTCATGCCATTTGGATACAATGGGTAAACTAAGCAAAGTAACTAAGTAGTACATGGAAAATAATGAGGCTCTGACTGAACAACCTGCTAGCTGTAATTTAGTAACATTGTGTCACACACTGTAATGACCCAAGGACTAATTTGATCATCATCAGGCAAAAGTACATGACAGACAGCTATTAAAGACATCCTCATATAGCAAATAGAGAAAGAGGACAACTGGCTTTATTCTGATGATTGCAAAAGGTCTGTATTACTTAAAAATATAACATAGGGCATATTTCTTTGGAAAAAAAACCTAAAAAAAAATCAAACTGCAAGGAAAACATGGTGTTCACAGCAAATAAAAAGTTTGCGCTTCAGCGGCTTTCATAACATTTTTTCCAAACAATACACGTATCACCTTGAAGACTGCAACAATAACCTCATGTTTTCCTCACAACTATTTGCATAAAGCAAGCAATTCAGACATCAATTATTTTTACTACTTAAGCAAAAAATAAAACGCGTCATAATAATCTAATGCAAAAATAACTTTAATGGCTTACTTCAGACTCTCAGAGTATGGAAAATAGAAAGACTACATTTAGACTCGGGGTGTATCATAGAATATAGATGGATTATACACAGATAAAACATTTTATCTTCTTTTTTTTTTTTCCCCCTCCAGAATTTTGCTTTTGGAAGGTACACTAAGCATCTACCTGTAGAGAACACATGGCCCCTTTTGCAAGTAAAGGACCCCAAACCTCCCATACACACATAGAACAGATGTGAAATTTTTAACATAACTCTTTCTACGACCAAGCAGAATTCAAGTAAAAATTTCAAAGGTAGAAGCAGTAGGTAGCTGGCTTCGCCAGTCATGAATCACACACACCTTTTAGAAGTGTCCAGGGTTACTGCCAGTCCTCCCACCGCCGACCACTGGCATACCCAAGAGACTGTGCAAAGCAGGCTGTCTCCCCCCAGGGTACAGGTTTTCTAACATACTGAAAATCTATTAGTATGTGAAAACTCACCTTTGAAGCAAGGTGTCTCACAGAATCACCTGTTTGATTTTGGTATTCAGGAGTACCAGGACAATTCAGAGTCTTCATTGTATTGGTACCACTTTTTGGAGGAGCAGACAGGGGTAACTGACTTAAGGGAATCTCCTGACAGGAGTCACCACCTATTTTTAAAAGGCAACAAATACAAAAGAGACCAGACTTGCTGAGAGCAGATTGTTTTATAGGAAAATACCACAGAATATCTTTACTGCTAGAGTGAACATTAAAACTGAACACTAGCATTAAAAGAAGCCTGCAACTAGTCTGATAAATACAGGCGCATATTTGCAACGTCACAATTTTAAAACAATTCAACTGACTTTTTGATGAAAACTATAGCATTACTGAAAGGAAAACCATGCTGATGTTAAGATTTTTCCTTATGAAAATTATATATGTGATGATGCATTTAAACTAATAGTTATTTTATGATGGAACTATTGAGAAATATAAACAATTTATCATTATTATTATTATTATTTGAAGTGTCAGCAGGGGAAGTAGCAGTAACGACAGTCACACCATCCTTCCAGTTAACACAGGCACTGGATTGGCCAGGTGACAGAATCCTGTGGATCCCAGTAGAAGACAGAATGGGTTTCTCCATAGCTTTATTCTTGCCTCTACTGAAATTCTATGGAAAACACATGGTACCAAAAAGCACGTAGTACACAGTGGCAAAGAAACATGTCACTTCTCTCTTTCCAAACTAATGGGAGAACAAGCTACTACAGTCATACTGCCAACAGAGTTTAGGGTACACACTGCCTGACAGAAGGAATAGATTCTACGTATCGTCTCCATTTTGCTGTCTCTTTTCATGGGCTGAGCCCACAGTGTATTATGTGGAAGGTATTTGTCAAAGAATACAATTTTAACAGTTTCCTTTCCTCACTGGAGGAAACAAGTATTTGCTGAGGAGTTGATGAGCCCCCACTACCCTAAGCCAAAAAAGCAAACAACATTCGATGCTTGTTATCAACACAATAACCCAAACAATTACTCAGAAAAGGAACGTACTTTTGGGGGATGAATTAGGGCTATTTGAAGCTATTTGCCTCATGCGACTTCCATGGCAGCTGAGTGCCACCAGCCGTGAAATAATTGCAGTCTTCCCATATCCCACATTTCCAGTAATGACTGCTCCTCTGTTCTCTGCTGGATCAGTATTCTTCAATTTTTCTTCAATCGCTTGAAACAGCCATTCTCTTCCAACAAACACCGAGTCTGTTGTTATACTTGGCACTTCAAACAACAGTGGCTTCAGCAAAATATCTTGAGGCTTATAGGGGATGAAACGAGCTGAGGAAAAAAGTTTATCAGAAGAAACTCAACATGCAATAAACCAGCACTGTTTCAGAAGATCGTTTAATTCAGTGACCTTGTTAATAGCGTTCATAATCAGACTTCTTAGCGCTAAAGACTGATTTACTTGAACATAACCTCCCTAATTCCTACGTGAATTAAATTCTAGAGGAGAGAAGCTACAAGTATAATTTGTGGATTTTTTACAATTGAATTTGAATTAGTAAATTGCAGAATCCAAAAGTTTTCTTAAAAATGCGTTCATAATCCTATAAATGGGGACGTGCCAAACATTCAGTTTAGCGTCAACTACAATGCTGAGCATCTCAGTGTCAGGTTTTCAGATCTGACAAGACATTTAGAGAGAAACAGAAAAGGTATAGAGAATAAATACATTTTTCTGTTTTAACCCCCCCTGCATTTTTCAAGTACTATTAAAAAAAGTATTTCTACCCTGTTTTTCTGTACTTCTGAAGCCACAGGAACAGAAATTACAGAGCACAGCTGAAAGTGGAGTCAATGTTTGATTACTTTAATCTCTAAATTTGGCACACCTGACAGGACTTAGAGAGAAGAGCAATTTGGGTTTGGTTGCATAAAATGCATTGAAATTTACAGAAATTATAATAACATTCACTTATATAACGCTCTGAGGATTCATTAACCAAACCTAATGTTACACAAATGCTGTTTCAGCATTGATCTACGACTATGAAAAAACAGAAATGAAAGAGGACAGCACAGTACCTATATACGATCTCAAGATCAGCTTTACCAGGAATTTGCCTAAATTCTTCTGCTTTTAATTGTCATTGGCTGTGACGGATGCACTCAACCCCTTGGCCAAACTAGTGGTAGTTTGGTTCGGGCTCCAAAGGAGGTAAAGGCCTGAGCTGTAACCAGGCCAAGAACTTCCCTAGTTCCAGTCTCTTCTCTGGAAACCCACAAAGGAGCAGTGACACAGACAGCGTCAACGCATATGAGCTTGGAACGCTGACCGTTCGATGAATACATGAACAGCCGGTGGTTCCTCCAAGACTCGCTCACCAAGGAACAAAGAAAGTTGTGGGTACAAGGAGCCTCATGGATACCTTTCCCGTTGCCTGTAATCTGACTACAGGCCAACCGCTTTATCCCACCAATACGACAGCCTAAGCGAGCCTGCTTTGAGCTCTCCCTGCGAGGCAGTGGGGCTGCATGGCGGTGATCTCCCCTTGGGCTGGGACACCCTCAAGGTTGCTCCTCGAGGCAGAGACCTCACTCGCTGCACATCTTTTGTAAGTGACTGATACTGTGCATAATGTTGTCTTACAGCGCACTAAGATACTGTCTTGGTAGCTTTGATTCGTTATATCCTTTGTGCAGTAAGAGAGCGAACCTTGCCATCAAACTTTAAGTCGCACTTTTACAACATCCTATTTCAATAAAACTACCCTTGCCAATACCTTAAGACAGGGGTTCCTTAAGTGGTCTAAACCACCCATTTGTGACACTGGTAAATTAACAGAGCCTGCAGATGACTACATTAGTTAAGAGGAGAAAACAAAAAAACCCGCACACATCACTTGCATTTAACATAAACCTGCTATTTTTCAGACACAAAGACCAGAGATATTGAAGTATATATTAGCCATAAGTAACTGTGATGCTACTAGATGCTTTCCTCCTAAAATAGAATTCTAATGACAGCCTCTTGAAGATTTTAAATTCAGCATAGTATTTCTTAAGTTGCAATACACTATTACCTGAACGTCACATGATAAAAATTGAGCAGTCAAGAAAATATTCAGAACAGTTCCTGAACACTGGTATTACACAACTACAATTTGGAGATTCACATGATCTGCACTGCACTGCCCATGCACACTTTGATAAACAATATACTGATATCTTATTAAAAGCTATACATTCAATTTCTAAACCACAGCCTTAGGGAGGGAAAAAGTGTAAGCAAGCATCTTATTTTCAGACAAGTTGAGTGATCTGTCAGGAGCATTTTGTGGGATGGAGGTGTTTACAAGTATCACAGAACATCCAAATTACAAAACTACTGAGGAACTGTATGACTGTGTCAAGACAGAGGCAGAAGTAAATATGTATACCTTTACTTTCCTGCTGCACTCTTCCACCAGCAGTGTTGTGCCAAGGTAAGCGAATTGAAGTGCGTAAAGGAGTATTTCTTTGTCCATCCAAATAACTCAGATCTTCCAGTTTGGTTGAGCTTGTTGCTATAGTATTAAAGGACTGAAGCTTATTTTTCTTTTAGCATAAGTTACAAAGAACATTATTATTTATTAATAGTTCTTTCATCAACATAGTACTTACAGATAAGTTTTTCTAGACAATGGCAGTGGTTGAAGTCATTCATGTTATAAAATTTACAAAATGTTCCTCAGTTAAGTTCACTAAAGATTCAGTTAGATTTTTCCCCTTTCAGATGGCCTTCACGTCTGCCTTAACTTCCTCATGCGGTAAACAGTTCTCATGTTAATACAGTTTCCTTTTTTACTACGAGAACAACCATTTCAGTAAGGTCAGAGGTGTTAGGAACAGGTTCAGATATTAGCTGCTAGTATACTATCTGGGAGGAAATACTTATATTCTTTTTTTATTGAATGCTACGGAATTCTGGAAAAAAATTTTATATATTATTTTTTATTTTTCTTCAATCTTTTAACCAAAATGATAGCTATACAAAAGAACTGAAAATCCAGAGAACATATTTGCCAAATTACGTCAGGGGTATATACTTTTTCATGAGAAATAAACCAAATGAATATTCACATTAAAAAAGCAGTTTCAAACTGGTATCAAATCCAAAATCTTCCATGTGTTGGAGGGACAACACAGCAAGGCATAAGCAATTCAGATTCCCGGAGTGTACTGACAACAACTTCCTGCATAGGCGACTTGAGAAGCCAAAAAGGAAAGATGGTCTGCTGGACCCGATACGACCAAGAAAGAACTTGTCGTACATCTGAAAGCTGAGGGCAGTCTGCAGTGGCCATGAGATGGTGGAGTTCAGGATCCTGGTAGTAGAGAGCAGAGCAAAAAGCAGGAGCACACCAGATTTCAGGAGCAGAGACTTTTAACCTTTTCAGAGTTCTGCTCGGAAGAATCCCATGGCATACAGTCCTGGAGAGAAGAGGGATCCAAAGATGCTGGTTGACGCTCAAGGACAATGTCCTGCAAGCTCAAGAAAGGGCCATCCCGACAAGCAGGAAATAAAGCAAATACAGCATGAGGCCTGCATGGATAAGCAAGGAGCTCTTAACTGAACACAAGCTGGATGGGGCTTTGAGCAACCTGATCTAGTGAAAGATGTCCCTGGCTACAGCAGGGGTTTGGAACCAGGTAATAGCTGAAGATCCCTTCCCTTTCTGTGATTCTATGACACTGTAAAAATGATGACTGGCTTGGTGGATGGATGCTGTCTACCTTGACTTTAGTATGGCTTATGACACTGTTTCCCATAACACTGTCACGGACAAGCTGGTGAAGTAGATAGAGGTTATGTAAGAGCAGAGTGAGGTGGACCCAAAATTGGCTGCATGGATGGGCACAGAGGGTTGTGATCCGCCCAGCTGGAGGCAACTCACTAGTGGTGTACTCCAGCAATCAATGCTGGGTCCAGTACTGTTTAACATCTTCATTAACGACCTACATGATGGGACAGTGTGCAACCTGACCAAGGCTGTAGATGACACAAAACTGGGAGGAACAGCTGACATCCCAGGCAACTGTGCTGGCATTCTGATGGACCTTAACAGGCTGGAGAACTGGGCTGAGTAGAATCTCATGAAGTTCAACCGAAGGAAATGCAAAGTCCTCCAGCTGAGGAGTAACCCCAGGCATCAGCACACAATGGGGCTGACAGGCTGGAAAGCAGCTGTGCAGAGAAGGACCTTGGGGTTCTGGTGGTAAACAAGTTGACCATGAGACTATAATGTGCCCTTGTGGCAAAGGCGGCCAACAGCAACCTGGGCTGCATGAGGAAGAGTGGTGCCAGCAGGTTCAGGGAGGCCAACCTCCTCTGCTCAGCACTGGTGAGACCACTGGGCTCCCCAGTACAAGAGACAGACCTACTGAGCACTCACTGACTAACTACCATCTCTTCCTAGGGTGGAGCAGGGAAGTCAAAACTACAGGTCCAAGTTGTAAGAGGTGAACGGGGCTTGCAGTGGCATGTTCATAGTCAAGGTATTCAGTACTAACATAGCAGAAGTCCAGCCTGAAAATTAAAGTTCAGTCCAAGTTTACAGCAATGAAAGAAACCCTGGATGCAGTGGATGAATACTAAAGCAGTGAAATGAAAGAATTTAAAGACTAGAAAAAGAGCCAGAGTCAAAAAAAAGCAATGCTCCTGTGGATGTCACTTTAAAAATATGAGAGGCTACACAGAATCCCTTTGCATCAAACATGGAGGGAGGTCTCAGGTTTGAATTGGGTTTGTGCAGCTTTGAACAGAGATGGCTAAGGCAGCAGCTGCTGCCATTCTTTAACAGGAGGCCACTATCAGATTCTTCTTGCAGAGGCACAGTAACAGGATGAGAGGCAATGAACACAGGCTGGAACACAGGAAATTCACGCTAGATATAAAGGAAAAAAAATTCACTGAGGACACCCAAACAAGCTGCCCGAAGATATGGGGGAATATTAATCCTTGGAGTTACTGAACACTCAGCTGAACAAGGCCTTGAGCAAACTGTTCTAACTGGGTGTGCTTCCAGTGAGGCAGCGGGCCAGAAACCTCCAGGGGCCCCTTCCAACCTCAAGTAGTCCGTGCTTTTTTAACACTTGGAAAACTCAGGTACTCTTAAGCCCACAAGCAGCCAAAGCTAAAATCTGGGGATATGTATTTCGGGCAGCTGTAACAATGACAAGGCAGTTACCGCAGCCCTCTTTGGCAACAAAGCCATTTAGTACAGAGTGAAATTCCCCCAAAATTATGCAGTAGTGCTATAATATCCATGAAAAGAAGGTGGTTGCTGCTTCCTCCCCCATCATGCCCTGGAGTCAGCAAAACTCACATCCACCTCCAAAAGGCACTAGTTTTAGACAGAGATGCAGATCAGTTATGTGCAAAAAACATGAGTCACATGCAAGAAATACAAATGCTCCAAATGATAATCAGAGGAGAACACATGAGCTTGACATACGATGCAGAGTTGGAGTATCATCTTCATCACGTTCATGAACAAGGCAGTTTTCTTCAGGAAGAGAATAACGTAAGTCAAAAGGAAAAGCAGGAGCATGGCATGGTTGTGGTCCATCTCAGAACTCCAAAACAGGGAGTGAGACATAATAAAATGGGAAGCAATAACAGCAAGACACAATTCAATGATTCCTAAAACAACACTCCTGCTTCTCTAGCGGGGAGTGGAAGTCTGAAAACTTCCAGTCCCATGTTCATCTAGGAAAAATTTCTGCAGTCACCCTTATCTGCAAGGTTACTGCAGATTAATTATTTGATTTCTTGCATGTGTAGCACAAGTATCCAGTTTTTAAAGAGAGATATTTAACACTGGTGGTCAAAAGCCAGAAAACAGTCATTTACAGCTTAAAAGCACACTAGATTTCACAAAAATCTGTAGCCGAAATCTCTGCACTATCAGATACTAGAACATCTAAGATCATATGTTTCCTTTGACATGGGACAATTCGCACAGAGCATTTACTTTTTGGCTCAGCCGATTCAAGAGGTAAACTGCAGATAAATCAAGGTATTATCAAAGCAGACTCAAAAACTGTTTCTAGCATTTGTTATTTTATAACTATGTAAAATAGCTAGAGACATGCAAATTTATTACCCTTGTTTGCTGCTGTTCACTGCAAGACATTCACTTCCATCATCGGATGATTCTAGCAAAGAAACACAGCAGAAAGCCAGAAGGCTTTGCTCTGTGCTAACAGCAGTTTTATGGAGAGCTGTGGACTCTCTCTCCCCCTGTGAACCTGGGCATTTTTGTGTTCGTATTATGATACGTTGCTGCAAAATAATCCTTCAAATGTAGAATTTTGAAACAACGTGCTAATGACTTTTGTGGTATTTTAAAACCTTAAATCACCTTTATTAAGATTTCGGTGCGTGTTTCAGTATCTTTCATGAAGCATTCTAGATGTAGAACAGTTTTTTTTAAAGCACTGGATTTGGGCCACTATCGAGAAGTCTTAGGTTTGTGATAACATTTACTGAGCTGCATTAGCATCTTTTTCTATTGCAGTTCCAATATATTATAATTTGCTGGACTTTTCTGGAATAAACACATTATATACTTCCTTTGAAAATGAAATGGAGAATTTTTCTTTTTTTTTCCCCAGCTGAACCAACACGTGCCTTCACAATGAAAACACAGAACCAGTGCTCATACTAAAATCTACAGCCTTCCAAAATTTAAAGTGGTGTTGTCAGAACTTAAAGGATTATCATTAAAATTGCTAGCACGTTCTTTGCCAAAACTTTGCTACTGATGATTTCAAAAGTTGGTTTACTAGCAATATTACTCCTATACATCTTACCACACTAAGAAAATCCCACGCCTCAACTTTTGTTTTGTCTTTTATACTAAAAATACTCCCTTTTACTTGCAGTATTTTCTAGCTGGAATGAAGTATAACATCCTCCCATCTTCCCTCCAGGAATCACCAACTCCCAAGCCCTAACCTCATTACTGACGTTTTCTTCACACTGCTTTTACCAAGTTTTTTAACTTTGAATTTTTCATTAGCTAAACCTGCCACCACGTATACGGCAGCCATGCTTCTGAACACTAACAGAACATTTTTCTTGCAGGGTTATTTATGTAAGCAAATTGCCCATTATTGTTAGAATTCAGTGGGCTCCACTATATAGATTTCAAGTCAGAAGTGCTTTTTCAGAGATTTGTCTATTTCACAACTCTTAGAAAAAGTAATGGTAATTCACAGATTTATCTATCACAGCTGAACAGACTCCCATCTTCTGAATGAATGGTTCAACTAGAATGCAGATTTTCATATAGTTCTTTAAAAAATATATACGTTACTTGTTCAACAGAGATCAACGTAGCATGATTTTGCTCTTAGCATTAATCTGATTTACAGATCTAGCAACTGCGAACATAGACAAAAGCAACAACCTCAAGGATTAGTTGGCGCCAGATACAGTCCTAGAATGACTGATGCACTTTTAAGTGTTCCAAAAGTCCTGACCTAACCAGTATCTACTAAAGAGCACAATAAAAGCCCTCTGTATGACAATTTTAAACAACTTCGGTAATGTTCATCTATTAAACTTAGAACCTGTGCTCTTTTCTTTTTAGCCTATAAAAAAACCTTTCATAGTAACAGGCTAACTTCAACAGAAATATTCAACAGACATGTCCTGTCATTAAGAACATCCTTTTTCTACCTCAGGACTTTACCTGCAACGGAGTTTGGACGAGGCATTATTAAAGAGCCAGAACTTTGAGCATAAGGAATGGGACCCTCTCCTGATGGTACAGCTTTTGGCAAATTCTCAGCAGATCCAACGGCCTCCTCTTCTGCAACTGGTGAACAATTATCTGTTCTTCGATCATGACTAATCCCTTGATATTTTCCAGCTCTAAGACTCCCATCCTTGTTCCATTCTAAACTGGATCCACTACGATCATCATTTTCTGATGAACTTGTTATAGTTGCTGAAAAAGAGAGGAAAAAAAACCAACTAAAGTACATGTCAGAGGAAAATGGCGCCCTCATGTTAATATACATTGTAATTTTCATACTCAAATGGTATTTTGGGCCAGCAGATATTCAAGTATTTCTTCACTGGATATTTCATTAAATTTAAGGAATATTATTTATCTAAAAGAGCTGAACAACTCAGCTTCTCAAATTGGGAAGAACACCTGAGAAAGGAGGTGAGAAAATGTTCTGAAGAATCCAGCTGTATCTTTAGATCTGTGCAATCTGTGCTGGGGGGGCGGGGGGCAGAAAACCCACCTCAAGGAAACAACTACTAGAGCATTTATGAGTTTATAAGAAGGATCTAATATTTCACCAAAAACATGTCTCAACTTCTTTTAAAAATTAAAATTCTATAACGTATCTTGCAAACTTTCAAACCATTCTGTAAACATGAAGACAATAAAAGCACATTAAGAAGTAAAAATAGCATGTAGAGCAAGAAAAAAATTAAATGCATTGTTTTGATGATTCACATTTTTGAAGACTAATATTTTACAAAAAGAATTCAAAATTCACTTCTTTGAAAAAACTTGCACAGTTCTTCCAAAGTTGGAGGCCTTCCGTAAGTCTACTTGTGACCAAACTTCCTGTATACTGTGAAGCATAAACGACAAAAATTCAGTGTTGTTCAGAGATCTAGCTCACCTCACACAGATAGCCTGGCTACCTTAGGATTACAATTAGCCTGCACTCACCTACCTGGCAAACTAATCTTGAGAGAAAGCTTCCAGCAACCGAGGTGCATACTACATCTTTCTTAAGTACCTACCACATTTCACCCTCAGAAAGAGCATACAAGGCTTGATACATGTTTGATCAGACCCAGTAGAGTATATGAACAAAAATTCAGATTATATTAAACATACTGATTTAGGTTTTCAAGATTTCAGCGTACTGCAGGATAAAGTAAATCAGAGGCTCAGATAAAGGCTTTTTTTGGTTTGTTTCTGATGTCATTATAAACCAACCAGAAGACATATACAAATAATTTTTCAACAGTATGTGAAACTTTCTGGCAGTAAGATGTGGTTTTATTGCTATGAAAATTTCAGATGCCGCAAAATAAGCAGCATAGAGCTAGACAGATCCTCAGCTAAGAGACAACTAAAGACCACACAGATGGTTTTGGATGCTGCATTACAGAACAGTAGTTTTCCACTGCTGCAGTGATTCACTCGATGAAAGCTGAAACAACACTAACTGCATTATCTACAGCACCCCAAATATTCCAGTTTGGTGGCTGAGGGGTAGCAAAGTGCATCTTTAGTTCCTCAAGACTGTAGTTAATCAAGGCCTCCTGCAATAACTGAAGGTGTGAAGAATTTATATTCCTAAGGACCTACTTGAGTAATGTTTGATAAAACTATGCTAATGTGCTCACATAAAAACACTTTGCAAGTATATACTGGTTTTTGTATGTTTAATAGTGAAATTACTCTGTTTCATTTAAAATGTTTTTCAGTACTTAAACTCTCACAAAATAACTGAACGACAAATACTTATTAAAGAGGAAAACATAAAATAGGATGAAAGGGCATTAGGATTTAAAAAAAAAAAATGATGCCAGTTCAAATAATAATATCTATGTGAACTGTGCGTCACGGTTCCCACCCGCCC
>JANZLQ010000001.1:53557963-53594344 GCA_026212715.1 Elanus axillaris | reverse complement strand
GGGGGGTGGGGGGGGTGGCAGTGAGCCACCTCGGGTTAAACCATGACAATCACGTGCCAAAGAAGCAATTCAGTGTATTAGTAATACCAATTTTTATATTGACATTGATGCTACTCTCACTGATATAACAAAAGTTGCAGGTAAAACAGTGTGCAGTCCTTAAACTTTTTTACAAAGTCACCTAAGTTTTTCAGTGTGGCACCACTTTAAACAAATGAACAAACACATTGGTTTGGAGATCTAAACAACTAAGTATTCCAAACCAACAACATGACTCCTCTTTTTATAAAGGGCAAACACTCACCACTTAGAGAAGGCGTAACAAAGGTCCCAAATTCTTAAGAAACGTGCCTAAGCAGAAGTACCTAATGGTCTACACATCACTTACAAAGCTACTAAAAGCGTAAGCATAGATGCCTTTATGAAGGTAGAAGTATCTTTGTAACCATGTCCTATGTGGGAAGTCTGTTTCATTTTAATGGCACAACTCTCAGACCCCTGTGTCATTCAGAGAACTGATTTAAACTACTCTATTAAAAAAGCAAAACTCCTGTAAAATATTTTAAACAAGGAAATGACTAAGGTATACTGACAGATAAAATATTTTTTGCCTCAAGAGGCATTACTGTTTCTTCTAGACATACACCACTGTATTTTTACACCGATATACTCACTTGCACAATCATTTCAGTTTGTTATATACTTGCATCAGTGTTATCAAAATAGGAAACCCTAAATTCTGACAAAACCTACAACTAACGTACTCTATTGTCAAGCCAGGCAGTGACTGAATTCTGTGAACCCAAGAGCAACAATTCTGATATACCCTTTCCTTTACATCAAAATGTTAATGCTATCCCAAAACCAGATCCTACACAAAACTGACCATGACAATGGCTTCTGTGAATCTACTATGGAACAAGTTCATAAAATCATTTTCTAAAACTGAAGTACTTAAGTGTTACACAAATGAGTCTTTTGACCCATGATGAACACCTCTTTTAGGGTAACTGATCAGTAAAAATAGTATTACATAACAACTTAGGACTGTTAATTACTTCACTTTATAATAAAACGCAAGAACATCTATAAAGTCAGAGTGAAGTGTTGTAAACTGTGTTTTGAAAACATGTTATCATCACTACTTCTTGGCAAGTATTACACCAATGATCATCCTGTTGGTATTCATAATGGCAGGCATAGACCACTTTCACTTGGGATACCTTCTATAAACAGAAGGAAATAAAAAGGTAACAAGTTCACAGTCAAAATCAATGACACATCTTAAGCTTACTTTTTTAAATATAGGCATTTAAGATTTAGAATTACTTCCCTTTTTCAGCCTCTCTAAATTTAGTCCATCAGCTAGACTTAAATAAACTGCAAGCTCACTTTTGTATATTGAGAAAGCGTCAGGTTAGGGGGCATACTGTGCTTTGGTTTTGTTGGTAAGCTTAGCAGCTGTTACAAAATAAATTTAAAAAGGGATCAACTGGTTAAGGAGTCAGCATTTTAAAATAATATTGACTAAACCAATAAAGAAGAACAAACCTTCCTACAACAGTTTGTAACAACATGAAAAATATGCCTTTTACATCTTTGTCTGACCTTCCAGAAAATAATATTAAAGCAGCCACCTGGGTGCCCAAAGGTACAGGTAGATAGCAGTAAAGACAAAGACTCATTACGACAGGGAGCAGAAACAGGGAAGATGGCACAAAGGAGGCAGCAAAGAATTTAGATCTTTTCTTTAATAATGAACAGATGTACTGAAATATTCAGCAAGTTGGTAAAAGGAGCTATGGAACAGTTGGTCTGCGATGGTAGCTGCCTCTAAAGATAGTTGACTCCCCAAAGGAGAAGCATGTATAGCCTCAGTTCAGTCATCTATTCAGTGGAGGATCACACAATTTCACCTCTTCCACGATGCCCCATTTTAGCTTCATTTTCATGCCAACTGCTCAAACATTTGCACTGTTTTTAAACAGTTTGATTTATGTTATTCTCATAAGAAGTAGCATCAATTATTTTTTCCTCAGCTGGAAATTAAACCAGCTCCCAGCTGTGCTGTGCTTCACCATTATGAAATGCATTGTAGAGACATATAATGGAAAAGGGAAAAGGCAGATGAAAATAAGAAATGGAGCATAACAGAGGAAAGTAATGATTTTAAAGGAAACCACAGAGAAATTAGAACTGCACCAGGAAAACAAGAGAAATGCCCACCCAACAACAGTAACTGTTACAGCCAAAGAGTATGATTTGACTCTTTCAAGTACAGAGGACTTGAAACGGGATCCATGGACAGCACAAAATTGAACACAACGTCATGAAGCAGCTATTCAGACTTGTACTACTAAGAGGAGATTAATTTCTACTAATTGCATTACTATTTAAGATGCTTACCTATAATTCCACTGTCCTTGCTCTCCAGGGTGGAGCTAGGGCTGCTAATGGTTCCGCAGGGACTACCTTTGTTAGCTGCTGTTTTGCCAACACAGCTATTGAGAGTAGAGCAGGGACTATCGGTACTAGGTGATGTAGTGCTGCTTGTGAGGGTAGAACACGGACTCACTCCTTGACTGGCTACTGTACACTGCAACGTGAAGAAAAATGAATAGTTATTGCATAGGAGGCACTACGCTACTGTGCTGAAAAACAGAAACATCAAGGTGAAGTAGAATGGGCTCTTTGCTTTGTTCTTATTTTTCAAACAAAACCTTCAAGAAGCTGAAGCTTTATTTTGATTGGGAACCTTAATGACGTGTTTTCAGATTACTCTTAAAAAGCCAATTCTGAATAAAAAAGGGAATTTCACAGTTCAGTGGAAGAGTTGCAGAGAGGCACACTTCTCCATTAAACATTTTACTGGATACCCCTCCCCTCTTCCCCCAGTATTTATTCTTTGGATTAAAAACACTAGAACTGCAGACTTATTCACATTTTACTATCAGTGAAACCCAAACTGATGCGCTAAACTTTGTGAGGCCTGGGACCAAAAGTGGAGAGAGAGACGGGAAGAAAGAGAGGTTGGTAGTTACTGTGCAGTTTTGGTTAGCAGATGCATTTCATATGGATAGCAACTGCTTGCTTCTTCCCAATTCCTCTACCCTCAAATGACGGAGAAAGACTGTCAAATGAAGTGAACTTCTCAGGAAAAAACACACATGCCCCAAAAGCATGCTCCTATTTTAACAAGCCACTGACATTTTCCATTCTCATAAATCACTGAGAATAGAAGCGGAAAAAAAAGTTCCTCCCAAATACTGAAATAAGGCAGTGAGAACCCTAGAAGCTATTCACATTCACAGCAGATTAGATTTAACTTCCAGAAATGATGAGAAGTCTACTCTATTTTTTTTTTAAAGAATGAAATGCCAACTCACAATTTCAAAACAAACACACACTTGTTAGAAGTAGTTTACAGTTCTGTTACCATGTCTATTAAAATATAATGTATTTTAGTAAATATCAAGTAACTGCAACTAGCAGATAGAACAAATAGCATTAGTCCTCTCAAACAGGATGAGCATTAAATGTATTCTTTTCCATTATCCTACCATGACTTCATTTTTCTCTTCTATATGAGCAGAAGTTGGGATCCCTTCTCCCAGTAAAAAACCCAATCTTGTCATCAGTTCTTGTGCTGCAGGAGAACAGCTCGAGTCTTTATCAGGCTTTGCTTTGGAGTGGGGGAAAAAGGTTGAAGATTAGAGTCTTATATTTGGAAACTGTTACAAAAGGTAGCAAAAGTACAAATCAAATGTGAACACCAGTTCTTCTGTCAGCAATATATCCAACAAACAAACTAATGCCACTAAAACTTTTTGTCCGTTAGACTTTAAATTGTTGGTGGGTCTTGGATCCTCTACGTATATGCACAAACATCGGGCAGAACACCCCCGCCCCCCGCCCGTCAAAACAGAAACGGTTAAGTGCAACCAGTTCATCACCAGACTGATGATCAATGTGATTATTCTAACAGCAGCATTAAACGCAATGCTATCAAAGCTCAGTGGCAGACTGAAATTCTGTTCCAGTAATTTTTAGTAAAATTTTCTGTAATATTAAAAGCGTGAGAAGTAGGTTAGCGATACAGATGTTTTGTCAGTTTACAGTTAACACTGCAACTAATACTATACATTTTTGTTGGGCATGCTATGCCGAGGATATGACACCAGTTCTGAACGTCTCCGCTTTTCTAGTTGCTTTTCTAGTTGCAAAAGTATTTTATCAGCACAGTGCTTTAAAATGTCTTCTGAGGTCTAACAGATATAATCCAAGTTCAAAACAAGGCCATGTCCAACAAAACCAGTCAACCACAGATCTGTTTAGGAAAAGCACCTATTGCTAACAGAATCTCACAAACTATCATCTTCTATCATTTTCCCTCTTTGATGCCAACAGCTTGGCATCACCTACCAAGCTGTAATGCTCTTCCCTTGCAGAAACTTTTATACAGTGTTTATTTCTTTTCTCCATTAAAAAAGAATAATATGTAGGCCTGTCCGTATAAATAGTTAACGAAGGAGTACCACCTAACCACTTGGAGAAACAGCTCGCAGCAGGAATTCTCAGCTACAGAACTGCTGGCTGCAGTAGCTACCACCCGACTGCAAATGGGAGAAAAGCAGGAGCGCTCCTGCTGCTGCTTCCCAGCCAGCACCACCCGGGCAAGGCACCGACCTTCTTGCTGGGCATCATCCCCGCACCAGCGGAAGACAGTAGGACATCCTAACAGCTTCATCTGTTTCAAATTTGGCTACTTCATGCAACAAAAAGTTCCTAATTGCTAAGGAGTGCCTCAGTGGAAGAGTGAAGAAAGCGAGAGAGACCTAAGCGTATGGACTTACTGATGAAGTTTGAAAGAGGACAGACAAGCCTCTCGGCTGCACTACCTTCTACACTACCAACAAGCAGAGCAGGGGGAAAGGAGAAGGAAAAAAACCAAGGGGGGGGGGAAGAAAAAAAAAAAAAAAAAAAAAAGGCTGAACTCTCCCTTTTAAGTTGGTCTTTCCTTTAGGGCTTCACTAAGCCAAGTGAGCATCAGGACAGTATTCACTCTTCGTGAAGAGCATACGGTATCTAGCAACATAAGACACAGCTGACGTTCAGTGGCATTCGCAATAAACAGCACATTTTCCCCCAAGCTGCAGATTGTAAGAAAAACGTAGAAAACAATGACTTTAACTGAACAGCTTGACCAGTAAGCATTACTTCAACAATGTGTCACTTCTATGAGTGACATAAACCCCATGGTTTGCAAACATGAGGATTTTACTAGTCAACCATCCTTTTTTTCACTCCAGCTCAATGCCTACTTGAACGCACATATTTCTTAATTTTGTGGACAGCTTAAGGTTTTACTCTCGAAGATTGAATTACCTGATTCTCACCTAATCCCAAAAGAAGGAAGTGTATGAAATGGTGTCTTTTTTTGAAAGCAGTAGCAAAAGTTTTTGGATCTCAGAATATTTTGCAAATTGACAGGTCTTCAAATATTTCACGGGAAAATGTATTTTCTCTGTAAAATTTTCATTTTGAAGGTTACGATTACTCTTTAAAATTACAATCCTGGAAATTACAGAGTTTGTGAAATCAACATCTTCATTCTTCTATCAAAGTTACAGAACCCTATTACATTTCAATCTTAATCTTCGACAAGTCTGAGTAAGTGTTAGGCATGGTACCAAATTCAGTTCACAGCAACAGAGATGAAAGCCAAGAGTCCAAGGTGCTCAACCCAGCAATTGCTGTTTAATCCTTAAACACTAGGGTTTAATTTTGACCTTCAGCAGTCTCACTGTCTGGGAGCACCACTCTGTGAAAAGGAGGATCACCATGAGATGGTCACCTTCAGATCAGGGAGATGAGGAATACATGCTCTCCCAGCTGGACATAAAACTCTGATGCCAGCACTAAGACAGCTTTGAAGATGGAGGCACAAGAGGGAGCAGGGTAACTGTAACATATGAAATAGGGCATACAGAGATGGTGAAAACAATTACAATGAGTTCTGTTTCCACTAGTAAGTATCAAAAATAAGGGGCTTTTTAAAAAAGAAAGCATTGGCTTTTAAAACTGTACCTTTCTTTAAAATTGAAGCAAAACAAAACAATTGTTCAGCTGGAACCTCATCAGTTACGTGCAGTGACTTTAATGACTGAAAAATTAATCTAAAAATACAAGGCACATGAAATTCACGTTACAGTGCACGTAGTCATAGACTGACATATGGGTCGTTCTGCTTTGGTCATGACATTCACTGTCAAAGCCACACTCTGTTATGCACTAGTCAAATTCAACAAACACGAAACTTTCCAAGAACACCAATTAACTCGAGGGAGGCAACTTTAGCCAGCTTTGCCAACGTAAGAGCCTACAGTTACTGCCTCCTTATTGAGCAAGCTTTTACAAAATTTCTAAAATGAAACATTGTTTGTACCCAGTGCAGAGCTACACACTTGGACTCAATTTAATTTAAAAACCAGTTCAGAAAAATTCTAGTAGGCCTTTGGCATATGTAGCAATCAAGAACACTTGGACATCATTTTGCCTGCAGCACATGTATAGCTCCAAGAACTGAGGCAGTTATAAAGATGACCTAAGTATAATGGCTAGCATCTCTTCCTTACCATGAGCATGTTAAATCTGCAAAACATTCCTACAAATAAAGAATCAGATTTCCTTATTATGCAGGCTCCTTCTTATCACTCTGAAATGAATAGCTGTTCTACCAAATAAAGCATCACTGAAGAGACTCTTACCATGTTGACAGGACTCTCCTTGCTCTGATCCTTTTCTCAGTGGTAGAGCTGCCTCACCTGGCACTCTAGGACTTTCCACATACTTGGGCTTCCTGATCGGACCTGCAATGGGAAGGAGCTGAGTGTATCTCATTTTTTCCAGATGGACCACAAGTTTCACTTGTACAGCATCTATCCTATGCGACGCAAAAAAAGTAGACAAATTATTTCTTACATACACAGCTGCCACTGTAAAGACTAGTGAGCTGCTGCACTTCCACTCTTATGAGAGGGAAACACTCTTTGGGCTTTTGGGAGTAAAAAAGCCTGCTGGAAAACAAAACCACTCTGCTTGCTGTGACAAACCTGAAAAATTTTCCTTTATATGTAAAGTGAGTGACTGTTTCATGCTCAAACTCAGGCAACTTTCAGTGGGTTTCCTCCGTTCAGAGATTTTATTTACCTTTATAATAGGATGATAATTTTGTTATCAGCATCTTTGAAGCTAGGAGAAAAGGACTACAGGCAGACAGCTTGCAACATCAACACACTAAATAATTCAAACCCAAGAAGCTTTGTATTACAGCGTACTTTCTCTAAATACTGGCACATGCCCTGATCATAAAGAATGGTGAAGAAGAGTTCAAAAAACAAAAGAAAACATTAGTGGCTACTAAGGGTTTCATCAAACAGCAGCATTCCCAGCTCATGTACGTACTAAGTTCAAACATACCACCTTCAGTATTAAGAAGAATTGTATACTCACACACACACGCATATGCTTTTCAAAAATTAAACTGATTCACTCTTTACTCTCACTTGTAGCTTCATGCTTTGGTTTCAGGCTGTTTGTGATCCTATTCTTTGCTAAATATGGTTTAGCAGCAACTGCAGGAAATGTTAACTACACAGCTTATCTAACAGAAGGGGAACGATGCTGCCCTCTAAAGGTTTAGCAGAAAAACCGTACTGGTACTATTGAATCAATGAATACCCGCTTGCGCTACAAACACAGGGTGAAATTCAGACCTTAATTCAGCGATTGATAGTACTGGCAGGCAGACCACTGCGCTGATACGCAGTATACCTTAGAACTGAAACTCCACCATGTATTTATCCTTATCCTCACCCTGAAAATTATGTCAACAGAATTTTGTATCAATAAAGGCATTTGCAACACTTAAGAGTGTTGTTAAACTGTTACAAAACATAACTAAAACATAAGTAGAGTTTTCAAAACACAGGAGGTGAAGGTGCCATTAAACAACAACAAAAATACATCCTTAATAACAACAAAACCCAGTTTTAAAATAAAACAGCCTGTAATGTACTGGAATCAGAGAAAAAAAAAAGAAAAAAAAAAAAGAGCCAAACCCCCCAAAACAACAACACAGGCACAAACTGAGTTTCAGTCCTCGTGTATAACCACCTCTCTGTGCTACTGCCTTGCCAAGGGCTACCTGGCCACTGCAGCCCTTCAGGTCTCCCTTTCTTCCTCTCACACCAGTAACAAAATGAGAAGTACCTACCTACCTTACTCGAAAGCGCTCGCAGTATTTGGATAAAACAGAATTGGCTTGCCAGTTATTCTTAGCACGCAGTGTTTAAGTCACACACTACAAACCACACCAGCAGGCTGGCTTACCTCCTCTCTTCCTCCCTATCGCTAGTACGTAACTTAGGTCTTGCACGTCAGGCATCCAAGTTTTCTCCTTTTTCTCGTCTGCAATCTCCCTCACTAGCAAAGTAAACCCCGTTCAGAAAGTACTGGAAAGGGACTGAAGGACTGATGCTAACTGTACCACGTCACCCTCGATAAGGTGGTTTTCTTGTGTTCAATTTGGGTCTTCAAATAGCATCCTTCTGCTTGGCTCAAAATTCAAGGGCACGCCAAAGTTCTCCGAGACATCCATCCCGCACTTTGTTTATTAAAAACCCACGGTATATTTAGGCTGCGACACTTGCAGTCACACAAAGTGTCCCATCCTTCCTTTTGGCAGCAGTCTCATACGCTACATTAAGTCTCCGAAAGCGACACTGATTTCTTGCTCGTCTTCATGAGCACTTAAGGCTGACAACTGCTTTTGAAGACAAGTTGCAGCTCTCTCCATTTGGGCCTTAGGCTCCCCAGGGTGACACACCACCCCAGCACGCTGCCGCTGAGCTGAAAGAGCACGGCCTGCTGCATCACAGGCCTACATACATTATTACGGCCCAAGTACGATCTGGTTCTACCAGAGCGCTGAGGCACTTCATTACGGGACCCGCCTGTTCTTCCAGATTTCCACCTCGAAGCGGAATACGGGAATATGGTGATAACCTAATTTCTTAGCTAAGAAATACTGGGCAGGGAACGCAAGTCATATATGAACATATGTTTGTATCTCCACCTAAAGACTACAAGACGATTACATTTTTTAAACTAAAAGATAGCTTAGCTACCAACTATCACCAGAGGGTGCTCTTTCGACGCTGTTTCGTAACAAAAAATAAGGGGCATTGGCCCTGGTGAAAGCAGCTAAAAAAACACTCCTTTGAAACAAACTCACATTCTTGAAGGAGACAACAGTCCAAATCTGTCATCTGAAAGCAGAAGTATAATTAGATGTATCATAGCTGAACAACAAAAAGCAACCATTCCAAAAGAACCAGAACAACATGTAGCAGAGTCATGTAAAACAGATCAGAACGGAAGTATCTGCAGGATATATTTTTAACACTCACACTTTAAGCTGTGGAGGAGACCCTTTGTAGCATTTTCTTCCTCATAAACTAAAGTGGAAGTGACCTACGGTACTTGCAAATCAGATACATGACATTGCAATAACTAGGAAAATTCATAGTAACTTTATTTTCATGCACTAATCTAGCATAGGACACATGAATTAATCCATGGACAAAAAAGGACCCATTTAAGCATGAACTGTACCTGCACAATGGAAGCTTTTTTCTGAAGTGTAAGATGCCGGAATCAGGTCTGATAAAAGGTTTGCCTGTGACAGTATTTTATCAGCAGCAAACAGCAGAGAAGAATCAAAGTTAGGGAAAACACACCTCCCTGGTACACCTTTCCTGACTTGTCTTCAGTGGCTTATTGTTTCCCGAGTCAGAAGGGGTCACTTTCCGTCTAAGAGTATGAGATGGATCTTCCTTCCAAGAACTTATACCAGCCTTTCTTTAACAATTTGCACCACCCACAAGTTAACCCAACACCGCATGAAATAGTAATCATATTGTCTCCCTTCCACACAGAAAAATACCAGCCAAATCTACTTAAGTAATTTCTCCTTCAGAGCCATTCCACACCTTTAGTCATTCCTGCAGCCCTTCTCTAGCTCTCTCCTACCTCTGTTGTAGATTTTTAAAGTCAGTATCACCAGAGCTACGCCAGTGTCTTCCTGAGGAAGACAAACTACTGATCTATACAATTCCATAACAATACTTTTTTTTTTTTTTTTTGACTGCAGAAGAGCTCATTTTCCACAAGGTTATTGTAACTTGTGCATCTCCTTCCTAATCCTCTGAAGCGGCTTCCCCTCCCACCAGCGCTAAATGGATCTGTATCGGTCCCAATACCGGGGCTCGCCCCGACCCCGGCGCAGGACCTTGCACTGGGATAGCTTAGGGCGTGCAAGAGGAACTGCTTCCCAGTCTTCTCGAGATCGGTGCACAAGACTGAAGCCTTAGGTGAAACCAGTTCTCTTAGCTAGGCCAGTCTCAAGTTTCAGGTAGGCAGATTCATTATTTTAACTAAAGTTTAATTTAAAAACTAACTAGAAGTTCTGTTGCACACTTACGGAAGACTCTTCCAGCAGTCATCTGTGGTATTCACTGATGTCTTTAAAAGGAAAGCTGTTTCCTCTCTCTGTTCAAGCATGATGGCATCAATAATTAAAGTCGGTAAACATTTACTTCAGGGGCAGCAGCAATATCTTTCATTAATTCACCTTAAACCCCAACAACCAATTTTTTGGAACCTCCTCCATAAATCACTGTTTTCTTTCTTTTAGTTGACTCTCCTAAATCAGAGTTCAATCACCTATTGCTTTTTAAGAACATGAATATTGGTTTAGTTGCACACCTGTCAGATTACCAATCCAAGCAATGTTCATTGTAGCTTTACATTAGAAGAAACTCAATTTACTGTGACAATTTTTCATTTACTGCTCCCCTTCCCAGAGCTGTGCTGCTGACTTTTTCCTTGTTCTGCTTGTTTCTGTTCGTTTACCCACCTCCTCCTCAATGAAGTATTTCATTAGGGAAGCTTTTGACTCCAAATGAACCAGCTGCTTTAGTCCTGCCAATAATTTTAGGCTCCTTAGTAATTTACAATTAATTTTTAATTTTAAAATTTAAAAGATACAGTTTCTCTCTTCCCTCCTTTTATAGTTAAGAGTTGAGGACTGAACTGAGGCCAGAAACACTGGTGCTCTTCCAAGCTCTTCCCACAAAGAAAAAGCCCCCCCACCTCCTATGCAAATAATTAAAACACAATGTCACTCACAGCAGATTGCGCAAACGGGACCGTGCAGCCCTCCGTGTGCCAGTGAAGAAGTTCAGCTTGCTCGCCCGTGGTTTTGCCTGCCTATGCGTTACGAGGTTCTAGTGGCTGACCTACTTGCAGACGGATGGGCAAAAAAGCCGCTGTGACCACACATGCGCTGCAGCAAAGCCGCGTCTCTCAGTCGCGTACATTTGCTGTCGTGCCTGACCGCTGTGATGGGAACAATACAATAGCTAACAGTGCTAACGTACTGGTCTGGTAGCACATGAGGATTGACCCGTTCGGTCTCAAGCCTGAACCCCTGCCTAGAGGGGTAGCAGACGAGAGAAAGGAAACGAGAAGTGGGATGCCACAGACCAGGACAGCGGTTTCAGAGACAGCGAAGCCAAAAAGTCCTCTGTTCATCCAGGGAGTCCCCGAACTAGCAATTTCCAAATCTGTTCTGAACAGATACCTCTAACTTGCTAAACATTACGGCATCTAAGTGCTTTTCTCAGTGAGATGAGTCCAAACCTGATAACTGATGATTACATTATTCGTGCAACAAATATGCCTACGATGGAACAAAAGCCTCCTAAGTCTAGAGGGACAGAATGAAAACACCACATTCCCCACAGTACCTCTGTGGCTCATCTGTACCTGCAGGAGCGTTCTATTCTCCGAGTCATCTGGAGCAGAAAACTACAAAGAGGTATACAACATTCACAGGGAACATAATTTCAAGCATAACATCCCTTTCCTACCATCGCATTTTTAATAAAAAAAAAATTAGATAAAACTCAAAAAAACCCTGAAGCAACTCAGAAGGTAAAATAACCTTCAAAATTAGCAAATGTTCATGCAAGTAAGAATACACCTGACATGAAGGGGGGAAGAAAGTACTTTTCCATTATTTTAAATTATAAATTAACAGTTTCTGTTTACATTGCTTGAAAGTAAATTTACAAACTGGCCTTATATTTTATTTTATTTCTTGTTGCTCTTTTTCATATGGTACTACTGCTAAATGATATAGTAAATTACTGACCTGTATTAACATGTTAGAAGTATTTGCAATAACTTTTGCTTAAGAACATACAGTCAAAGAATTTGCTTGCTTTCAAGCACCATCTATCCATGAGTGTGCAACTTTCTAAAAAGGTAGGAAAACTGAGTATAAAACATACTTCCATCATTAACAATCACCTTTGGTGGAATTAAAATGCTGGGTTTTCAACAGTTTTATGTGATGGATAACCAGATTGAGAGGGGATGAAGCAATTGCAAAAGGAAAAAGGTTGCTCGAGTCCTACTCAAAACGCTGACGCATTTTAAAGAAAGGACAATGGATAGAAATACTTGCTGCTCAGGCAGTAGCAAAGCCAAGCAGAGAGGTGAAATTAGAACAAAAAACAAACCCAAAAATTCTCCTCTGAAGCCACAGATTAACACCCACTTGGAAATATGCAGAAAGGGCAATGAAAGGAAAAGCAGTAAGAGCAACTCATTGCTTAATTACATTGAAGATTTTTCTGTTCTAGAGATCACCAACTAAAGCCTAATTCTGGGAAAGAGTTTGAATGTTAATGCCAGTTACACAAAAACTTAAAATATTTTACAGTGCATTTCTTACTGCAGAATGTTCTTCCATGCATCACTTTAAAATTATTCAACTAGGAAAAACTGTTTTTTATTCACTGATCATATAAGCCTAATTAAGTAGCTGTTCTTAAATGAGCAAATACAGGTGTGGGACTAGATAAATGTAAGCTAGAATATAGACAAACTTGCTAGAAAAGTGGGAATGTACTGAGTATGAAGCCCTCAAATATAGATGTCTTCATGAACACTAGTGCAAATAACTATTGGTTAACTACAACTTTTATTTTTTAATTTATAACCCTGAAACATACTGTCAGGAAAACCTGATTTTTTAATTTACTAAGCAAAATTTTTAACTAAAACTACTCAGACTCAATAAAAAGTTATGAAAAACTCCTGGGTAACATTTAAGTGAATATAGTCTTTCATCATTACTATTAAATATGTATGAAGTATATTGCTTCAGTCTAGTAGACACTAAATAGAATTTTATTTCAAGGAAGTAAGTTATGCAAGGCTATCAGCTTATATGTGTATGACCATCGACGTGCCTGAGTCATACAAACAGAACTACAGAACAGAAACAAAGGTAGAACAAATGATTACGTGTCAAGGGACAATCTTTTCCTCTATTCCATTACACAGTTTCAAAGACTGTAAAAAATATTAATGATATCATTTACATTGAAAAATACATCTCTAAGTACTTGCTTTGTCTTCACCTGTAAACTGAGGGGACTGAAATTAGATTTTTGTTCTACCACTGGTTAGATAACTTCCATCACTACATCTTCACTTCAGAATACTACTTTTAACTTTCCACATAATCCTTTCTTCTTTCATCCACCATATCCTGAAAAATCTTCAACCTGCGATTTGTAAGCTACTAATTCAGGGTGCTTTGAAATCAGTACATTAGTATACTCTCTTTATTACTCCTGCCCCAGCATAGACAGATAATTTATATTAAATCATCTTCCATCAGCTGTCATTTGTTGAATGTCAAAGGAACAGCACAGAATGTTTCATCAGCATCCCTATCATCGGGTTAGGTATTAGTACAAAACGCCGTAAGTGTACATAAATGCCAATGCGTCCGCAGCACTTCACAGTCTTAAGAAATCTTCTTCTTTGGCTAGGTATCACAGTGCAATGACTTTGAAGTCATTGTGAACATGGCTTTTCATTCAAAAGTTATCAACTGCTACACGTTTCCCGCAAGAGAAACAGCAGCAGCCTCCGCTTTCCTCATGAAAATGCGTGTCACTGAAGTAAACCACGGAGTGGGGAGGTTAGTAAGGTATTATCTCAAATGCACCTAGAATGCAGTTAGGTTTTACCAACAGTAACACAACTAAGAGTTAGATCCTGACCTTCACTTAAGTATTTGGCAAAAATACTATTTCCTTCTCCATTACAAGGACTTCACCCTATCTTTTAAAGTTGTTTACCATGCAAATCACTTGTAGTAAGAGACAAAACCAGCAAAATAACATTCTGTGGCTCAAAATTTTTACATTTACATTTACAAAAACCAAACCAAAATTTTTTAAACATGAAGTGAGACTATTATTTTTAAATTTTGAAAGGAAAAAATAAATATTGATAGGCAACTTAAACAAAGAATACTTTCTACAAATTGTATTTACTATCTGTAATTACTGTATTTACTGGCAATTCTTTGAGTAACATTTCTTCCATAATTTTATGTAAAATGAGTCATTAACCAAGACATTTCTCAGTGCTGACAAAAACCAACCTTTGACGCTCTTTGTCCCTAGTCCTTATAAACTTTACAACAAAGAACCACAAAACTGCTGAGCGTCTCCACAAGTAATAGCACCATGGACAATTTCACTTGACACTCAAGCTTTGACCTGAATGGACCTAAGTGATGCTAGCGTGTTGGAATGATTTATATGTACAGAATGCTGATAAAAAGAGGTCCAGATGGAGGACCTTATTTAGCAAGGCTCACACATAAGTATGCGCTCATTACTAAGGACACAACCACTGAAAATTAACAGGTTTCCTGTCACAACTTCAGCAGCAATCTATCTACTAATACATTTATGTATGTAGATATAAGTAAAAGAAATGAAGCCACAAACATTCACTCTTACACAGTCACTAACACATGCATAAAGAAAGGTTTTTGCGCTGTCTTCTACCCAACTGATACACTAATCGTAAATAACGAGTTTTAAACATACTCTGACATTTCAATATAGGTATTTGCGATACCACTTAGAATAATTCTTTGCTATATGAAATAACTTATGCTATTTAATCACCAATTTGCTTTTTGCGCCGGGAACATGCAAAAAGCATTCAATGCTCTTGTTCTTATTGCAGAAGATTAACATGATTTTACTGTGTTATTTTATATAAAAGTGTATCGAAAACTGAGTTAAAGCGCTGTGAAGATTTTAGTTGCTCATCAGCTGCATTTTACCTGGAGACTTTTTGTTTGATCTTGACTGCATCAAATAGGACTGGCGTGGCAGCAGAGGTGAAGACGGCAGCGACATTGAGACTCCTTTAGCCAAGTTCATTCTATAAGTGTCCTCAGAGACTGGCTGATTGCCAATGGGAAAATCTGCATTGTGGCCAGATGTTGCTATAACCTGCAAGGCATTCTCAGGGCAGGAGTCACCTGCTAAAAATAAAATTTTGTCATCCGTTATATGATATACCAAAATAAAAAGCAGAGTTGTATTGAAATACAAGTATTTTAACATAGGAAAACACATTTGCCAGCAACAATTCAGCATGACTCATCCTACTGTGCGCCCTCCACTGCAGAATCCAGATAACCACTGGAAAAATTTAAATATACACGTAAACTTGATTTTATTTTACTGTAATAGACATAGCAAGGGGGAAGAAAAACCTCACTTTCAACAAAGTAAGTACGTTTCAGATTTCATCCTTAGAGGTAAACCCAAGTTTCCTGTGAAGATAAAAGTACTTTTACAGCTGAAAAGGTGTTTTTAAGATCACTGTGATATCCTGAAAGACAAGACCAGCTGAAAATACTGTTTACTGCACTAGTTCAAGGAGGAATTCAGTCAGGTTACCCCTTACACTCAATTAAAAGGTGGTAGATGGCCAGTCTAAGCTTTATTTTTCTGTTTTAAAACTGAGAGGTCCAGTTAGGTGCAATTTGACAGCAACAGTGATTTTTTTATCTAAGGAAAAAACAAGGTTCACAACATACTAAGTGGCGCATCAAAACAGGGAAATACACTCAAAACAGAGAAATTTCTTGCTGGTGCAGGAAATGCAATTTCAGCTACATCAAGACTGCATTTTCAAAGCAACAGAAAAATATATTGCTCACAGTAACGATTCAAGGACAGCACAAATACGTGTTGAAAGTGCTAAGTTTTTCCTAGTCAGATAACAGAAACAGAGCTGAAAAACAAAGGTAAACAACCCGCTACAGCTCTTTTTTTAATATCCAAATTAGGGTATTGCTCAATAATTTACATGAACTACTGCTGAAATTGAATTGGTATGGCCAAAGATAAAAAAAATAGCAAAACAAAACTGATGCAAAGAGGAAAGAGAATGCCAGAACGTTTTTTTACACAAGTCCATGTGCAACAAGCAGCACGGTTGAAGTACTGGAACCCAAAGCACAACTAGAAGAAAAGACAGAGAAAGGAGCAGTACTGTCTTTTCAGATGTGAATCCCTCATACCAGGTTTATTTTCTTACACTAAGGAAACAATTCAGATAAATGTGGCTCTACAAGATCTGCATTTCTTATTCATTCTGTTGACTTTCAATTGTTACCTTCAATTTTTTAACAGCTGTTCTCCAACCACATTCCACTACAAGCAGCATTAACTGCATACAACGAACTTCCACACTGTGTCAGAAGGAAAACACCAAACGTAACCCACTGAAAAAAGTGAAAATATTTTTGTAAATTTAACTACCGCTCTCTTTTTTTAGAAGTATGCATGGAAGATAAGAAAACCAAACATGCCTGAACGTTAGTCTCATTCCCTGTTTCCAAAGGTGCACGTATTTAAGATTATTTGGGTTTTTTTTTCTAGCCATACTTTTTCCCTCACAAGCACTACATGTGAGGGCTATGTATGATAAATGACCTTGAATGCGATGCTAGATTCAAACTTTTCTTACCATTTCATGACTATAAAACTTACTCTCTTATTCCTCTGAAACCAACTAAACTATCACCTTCCAGAAGTTCTCTCTGGTCAAACAAAATTCGTAGTAACAAGTAATGATTCTAAGGAAACAACTCTAAGTTTCATCAAGTCAAGAGGGAAACTAAAAACTAAGGAACTGTAACTTCGTATGCTTTTTTGAAGTCCACTGCAACTATTATAGGAGTATAACTATTGGGTTTAAATCCTGGGAACTAGAAAAGCAGCTTCAAAGGTTTAGCAAGCTAGCTGTAACACACAGTTCTTAAACAAAAAAGTACAGCCTAAGTATATATCTAAAATGAAAAGACTAAATATGTTAGAGACTATAATCACATATGAGATTTTTTTGAAACGCCAAGGTATCTAAATTACGGAGTTCCCATTCACTTTCAGTGGAAATCAAGAGGCTAAGGATCTTCTTTCTCCGTTCTCTTAGAAACTGAACTTTCACAAGAGCTGGTTTTAAACACAGACTTAGCATTAGGTATATTATTATTTATTATTCAATACTGTACACATGAGTTTGCTTCATAAATTGTTGAAGAACGCACAGAAAAACTTCTTGTGATATTCCAGCTTTTCCTTTGAACTTAAGCAAAAAGCAAGGAAGTAGGATGGTAATGAAGCTAACTCCAGTTAGAAAATACTGGCATTCTTGTTAGTTTTTTTTACTAGACACTTTACCAAGCTTGTAATTTGGAATTTGTGTAGTGTGTTCCAGCTGGAATGCTAGTGAGGAGGTGCAAGAGACAAGAACAACAAACAAAAATTACCTCCTTCCCTTCAGGGTTAGTCAGTCCACCTACAATTCCCTGATTTCTGTCTTTCCCTTTTACCATGACACAAACAAGCAGTTTTTAATTAACTGTCGTCCCAGCAGACTTTTGAATTTTTAATTAATTTTAATTTACCCTTCTCTATTGTATATGAAACATTACACCATGGGAGAGAGCTAGATGGGGCTAAACACACTGCTGGCATAAGTCTAATCAATAAACTGAGATCACTTGACCAGGACAGTAACTTGAAAGATATTTTACAGTCTCTCTCTGTATACACACCACTCTTTTGGTACAGCAGTACTCTGATTTTCCTTCTTATTGTTATATTTTCCTGACAGCAACCGCAGATACTGTGGGGAGAGGTACAAAGATGGGGCTCTCATGACTCAGAATCGAAGAGCCGTATGAGTTAAAAAACCAAAAATCCAAAAGGCATACCACAGAAATTCTTATTTTCAATCGCTTATTTTCCTAATTTTACCACAAGCTTTTGCTTCTTGTCACTCGCATACCCATGCTGTTAAGACACAATCGCTCTTCAGAGCAAAACCGCGCACCCTGAGAACAGCCAACCACACTGGATTCAACCTATGAGGGCATCATACCCTCAGTGAAGTTGGAACGCGTTTCAAGAGAAATGTATTCTACTGAAGCAGAAAAAAGCACATTGTAAATGAAAAACGGTTAGGATACCATGGAATTGCAGACAGCTACTGGACACAAATCATTCCAGGAAAGCAGACAGTGCACAGCTGCTCCTCTAGGACCTTCCTAAAAACCTGCCGGCTCAATGCAACACCGCCGAACAGAGCAATCCCACGTCCGCGGCCTCAAAACCCACAAACAAGGGGAAAACAAGGGCGCCAACGCAACCCCTACACCACAACCCTCCGAGTACTGTCCCAGTCACAGGCACAAGGCAGGAGAACAATTCCCCGCAGACCCCCGCGATGGAAGGAGGACTCTGGTAAATGGTAAACGGAAGGCCCTGGCGTCTGAACGCCAAAACCTTACAGGGGCCGAAGGGGCTGCTCGTGGAGCGGCGAGCTGGTGGCGGAAGGCAACTAGCAGCTACGCTCAGCTGAGGAAGGCCCCACAGCCCATAACCCAGGGCTGCTCAGAGGGCGAGCGGGAGAGCTGCTGGCTTTGTCCTCTCTCTTCCCTACACACTCCTCGGGGTTGCTCTTCCCACTGGCTTCCTCCCTAACAGGAGCAAACATCCTCTCACGCCCCAAAAGGGCGGAAGCGGTAAAGAACGGGGGTGCGGGGGCTGATGCTAGGATGAGGCTCACCGGTCTTCTCACCGGCCTTCACCACGCACGACCGAGTCGCAGCAAGAGGAGGAGCTGCTTCACGCCGAGGGAAGGCTGTGAGGCGCCGGCTTCCCACGGAGACAACCCAGTTCACGGAAAATTCAAGCACTGGCCTCGGACGTACACCATTTTTTAACAGGGTCATGGGTCTGTGTCAGAGCGGGAGTTGCAGGACAAAACCAGAGGCGGATGACCTCGCGCCTTAGTTCTAGGGAGTTCTAAGTGGACCGACAGAATTCAGCGTTCTTGCAGTACAGCATGAAGGGAGGCTCTATTTCCACACAAGTGACGTTAGTTATGGCTGGCTATAATTAAGCTACACATGTGATAAGGCGGGATGGCAAGATTCATTTTGTATGCTTATATCACCTCGCCCTCTCCTAAGTCACTGAACCTACCCTGCATATTTAATTTATCCTAATCCTGCATTTTCTGTACTGCATTAATTGGGCTGATGACCAAATCTACACATTTCACCCAACCTCCAGCAAAATTCCCACAAGATACTTGGATCCACATATATGACAAGACAGACCCCAAATTAACAAGCTTGTGGGATCCGCAAGGTAATACGTTATGCTTTCCACATAACTTGATATTTAGGGAAACCATACTAGAAAATTGCACTAGTAACAGCTATCAAAATACAATTTGTTACCACGCCCGAATATAACCAGATGCCACACACTGATGCATGCAGAAAACCAAAATTATTTGTTCCTAACTTAAAGGTTAGTAATTTCAAATATTTTAGCTACCAGAACAATACCTTACATTTACATTACATTTCTTCGTCTCTACCCCAATGTAAAACAGACAAACATCAGTTCTGGAATAGGAGGAAGATGACCTCTCACAAGTTCTTTAATAATGTCCAACTAAAACGTAAGGTAAAGTTCTGTGAAATCCCACTTTCTTATTTTTAAAACCTCCGAGTTGGACACTTGCCACTGCCAAGTCGCCTCCGGACAAAAAAGTTTCATAAGCCTCAATCAAGACCAGAGTTCCTATTCAGTGGTCCAAGTAACCATGGAAACAACTTAATAGCTTTAAAAATCACACACAAAAAGCTTTGAGAATGGAAATCAAATCCCAGTTTAGTTGCACTTAGGGATGCAACTGAAAGGCATAATCTGATTAACAAACTGTGGGGTTTTTTTTCTCCTTAAAATACAAGAATGGCTGACTAAAGTAATGACTTTGTAGAGCCTAATATCCTAAAAGAGAACTTGAACTTCAAGATTAAACTTATCCTTCTACCGAACAGAGAGGACAACTACACGAAAACCTTTACAGTGTATATGTCAGTATTCAACATCATAAACCACATCTAATTCTTCATTCAACTTAAGTTGCTTAGAAACCAGAAGAATGCTAAATACTTTACCAAAACACATGTAAACTGGAGTTTGGTGCAGGTGTTGGAATTCAGATTATTTTAACATGAAGGAATAGGACCGTCATCTTCAAAACTGTGGAAGCGGAAACAATGGAAGTGCAGACTGCTTAACTCTGAATAGTGACAGCAACTGCAGAACAGACAATGTTCCACAGACGTCTCTCAACAGGTATTTCTGAGATAGGTGACTTGGTCTTCTTCTCCGTTAACCTATCTGAAGTGAAGCAAAAGACTCTCAACCCACTTAAAAACGTATTTACGATAAAATTATGCTATAGCAGAAGAAATCTTAAAGTTCTGCAGTTCTGCTTAAGATGTTTGTGTTTGTGGGTTTTTTTTAAAAAAGAAAACCACCGTTAACAGGACAGGATCCTATTGCTGCAAGAGGTTCCCCGCCAGCGCCGTGGGGTGAAGTGCACCCCAACAGCACCTCCCAAACAAATGAGAGCTTGCCTATAACCGCCCAGCTCTGACCAGATCACTCTGGCATGAACCCCAAAGCAAAGAAGCAGTCAAGAAGCTTTGCACTTTTATTACACGTTTGGGGCAGGAGACCAGAAGGTGGCAAAACCCCTGGGTCCTATCCTTAGGAAGAGAGCACGCTGGTAGGACTGGCCTAGGGCTCTATGCCTGCCAAGGCACTGCTGGCTCGCATCTCCAGTCCTCCGAGATCAACACACAGTGGAGACGAGGAACAAATCAGGACGCTGGGCAGAAGGGAACACCACAGCATTCAACCTGGTGCTTGGCTCAGCCTCGACCTGCACGCAACCGTTCCGTCTGCAAACTGCCGGGACATTTCTATGGGAATAGAAGAATCACTAAATCTGTCAGCCACTAGTGCGTTGTTGTTAGAAACTGTGAGGGTGGCAGAGCAGTAGGAAAGGTTGCCCAGGGAGGCTGTAGGGTCTCCACCTCCGGAGACTCTCAAAAGCCGAATGGACACAGTCCTGGGTAACCACGAGTAATCTGTGAAAACCTCTGCTTCCACAGCCACCACCAAAACGCTCATGACGCTCCTTCAAGAATCTTTACCAGTAAAAGCTTAAAAGGTGAGCTTCAGAGGTAGAACTGCTTTGCTATTTTAGAGCGACCATGTTGGTCTGACTTGAGATGCAATTACATCACGCTGACATGGGGAGCATGCAAAGGATGCCAACGACAGTGACTACTGCTGGGTTATTTTGTTAGTTGCTTTACACCAGGCTTCTGTTCTCTCCGCACCAAGGACCCCAACGCCTCCGTGAAAACTGCTGAGTTCTGAGGAACAGCACAAGTGGCAAACTGTACCAATGCACACGCAGCGCTAGGAAAAGGAAGACTGCCTCCACAAACAGGAATGTCCAACATGCAGACATGCTTACACGTTACTCCTGACAGTCTTAGGGAAATTTATTCTGCTTCGTAGGATATGTTTCACCCTAAGAAATGTTAAGAAAAGAAGAGACTCTACAGACCAGTTCAAAAGGAATTTATGAGTGGGGAAAAAGAAGTTACTTGTGCGGGGTGAGGAGAGCCATGCGGCTGGAAAGCACTTTCCAGAATGAGGCATCGCTCTGCCTAAGTAATAAGAAACTTTTAAGATTACCAAAACAAGTGGTTTTGATATTTTAAAAACCAGTTTTCTTCTACATTTCGCTCCCATCTTATTTTTCAACAGAATTGACAGGCAACTGTAGACAGAACTCTGTAGCATGGTTCAGTGACTGTGTATAAGGTGCTTTATTTTAATTGCAAACCACTGAAAATTGCCCTTTAAAGGATCTGTCTCTTTCAGAATTAAAATGCTTACATATGTGCGTGTACTTGTGTACACATAGCCAGTCCAACTTAGTCAGAAGGCAATCTAGAAGGACAGAAGGAGCCAAGTGACCCCGTCCTTCCAGTTAGGACAAGGTAACCACTCACACTCCTCCAACGCTGATCAGGAGTTGAAGAAAAATTCCCGGTAAGTGAAGTAGTTCATCAGCTAGCCTTCTGGGATAGGAAAACAGGCTTCTATCGTGTAAAAACATGCATTAGGGAAGATCAACATTTAATTCTTCTGCTCTCGAGACTCTGGAGAGACCAGAAAAAGGGAGAAACTAGCCTGGAATGGGAAGAAAACTCATGACAGCTTGAGTAACAGAAGCAGTGAAGTGCATTGAGTGAGAAACCAAGTGAGGATTAGAATAAAAGGCCCAAATGGACAATCTTTGCCAACTATGCTCAGACTTGACATTATTTACTCACTTTCTGGCATTTATTTCTGAACCCTGGATTACTTTTTCAGTACACAAAAATACTAATGTTCCCTAGTAGTGCTTACTTAAAAAAACAACCAATTTTTAAAGAAAACAGTGATAAATGGAGGTTATTAGGACCACTGAAATAATTTGTATTTATGTGTTTCGAGGACAGGATCTTTTTTTTTTTTTTCCAGCCCCTTTGTTTATATGTACACAGGATATATCACTGGAATTAGCTTCTGAGAAAAGACATTCACCACATTAACTTCTCACTGCTCAGCAAAAATAGGAGTTTAAACTCTTAAATAACTGTCAACAGCCGCAGAAAGTGGGCAAAGCAACACAGAATAATCAAAAACAGCTCCATATTTTAAGCATGAAACAATGCTTCTTCTGTTGCAAGATATTTTTAGAGTAACAAAAAAAAAAAGTCAAACTGAAGCTTTACAGTATTCCAGTACAAGTTCAATGTTCCAGCTAGTGGATGTGTATTTTATGCACCACAAAGTCCCTTTGCACTTAAAATTCAAAGCCTAGTATCAGAGAGAGTTTGGACAGAAAAGGCCAACTGAGTTTGCATATTTAGTTTTAAAATGCAAACTTATTTTATTTAATTATTTTGAGCCTTTCCATCTGCCAGAAAGGTATCTGAAGCTCTTGATGCTCTCAGCTTGGTTACAAATATATTAGTCAGATAGAAATGTTTAAAGAGGCATAATGCAAGAAAAGTAGGGTCCCAATATGCATTTAACTAAACAAGTTCAGCTGAGAGTCGAACCTTTGCTGGTGCAGGGAAATAACTCTGAAAACAGGTTTAAAATAATGATTAAGTAGTGGGTCTTAAAAGATTGGGCCTTCTTGCATAGCAACTTCACTTTTATTTTAAAGTAGCAACTTGTGTCAGTGAATTTAAGCACATTTATGTTTATCATTCAAAGTGCAGCACTAGTGCTGTGCATCAGACCTGTAGCAGTGGCCTATGCTAATAGGAAAGGGAGAAAGAAAAACAGGCATGGCAGAACATCATATGAGCAATCACAGCTCACGCCTTTGAAAGCCATTTCATTTCTCAAAAGGAATACTACATATAATCTCAATTTCTTGATTGTATCTGATCATATGTAAAAAAGAAATGTCAAATTCACTGATTTCATCCAGCTTGCTTAGTATAAAATGTCGATAAAGAGCAAGGCACAGAAACAAAATAACTAAGAGTATGCCAATCTACAACAGAACATAACGCAGAAATAAAAGCATCCATTCTATCCTAACATTCAAAAGCTTTGTATGCTCATATTTAGGTCAAAGATACTTACATAAAGACACTGAAATACAAGAAGAAGTTAAACCAAAGGAAACTAAGTTTGAAAAGACTATTGTAAAAATTAAGTCTGATCTACAGGACAATCAAACAAAAGCCAAGAAAGATTACTAATATGGAACTTTTTGGTAGCCCAAATTAAAAAAAATCTGAGTATGAAGACAATCACTGGAAGTACAATGCATACGAATACATAAGCACTTCAATACCTTTTATTTCATCATCCAGAAATCAGAAACACCGATTTCATTTCTCCAGACGCTCTACCTTTACAGCACTATAGCATTACGTTCTAAACATTATCTTTTTGGTGACATAATAATTTGTCCCTTGTTATTTGAGCACAACATGAATGTCTAACAAGCTTTTAAGCTGGAAAACCTAAAAGTCCCAACTACTTACCACATTAATTTCTACCGAAATCAACGGAGTTTTCATGCATACTGTGTACTACATTTGATGTTAAACTTCTGATGGGATGTAGTACAGGAAGAACACTGCAAACTAAGCACAATACTTCCATTATTCATGTTCCTTCAGGCCTGATATTGGGTCAACAGAATGACAATGCTCATGCTACTAAAAAGCCATCTGAAATAACTGAGCATGTTCTGTAGAAATTTAATATACGGTATTTCCTTTTCTTTTTAAGTTGAAATACATTACAAGTATTTTACACTGAATGGTCTTTTGCTAAGTAAGTGAAAAAAAAGCAGTTTCCCAGAATGCAGGCAAGTTGCTGGCTTTAGGACAGTTAAAGAAGAAAAACATAATTATATAGTGCAAAGCAGCTGGCAGCATATAAAAACCAACGGGAAATACTAATACAAATCTAACTCTTAAGTATTTTTAAGCATTTAAGAACAAGTAGCCAAGGAGAACAACTACTAAAACAATCACAATTTTAAAAGTATTTTTTGTTCACCTTCTGAAACTTACTATGTATTTTCTTCATACTACCACCTCAGCATGGACACAGACAAGACTTGCAGGTAACCCTGCAGAACTTGAACAACAGTCTTCTGGCCCCAATTTCTTGAATTGTGACACCGAGATGTGAAGTTTCTGTGCTATACTAAAATAAAAAAGGTCAGGTCCTTCTCCAAGAGAGGCCAGAGGCAGAGAATCTCCCAGTGGCTACAGAGGTGAACTTAAAAACCTCAAGGAAAGAAACTGGAAAACATACAATCCACAATCAGCTATGAAAACAACACAGACGAGAGAGCAGAAAGAAACTTCCAAGGTAGTTGAAAAAGAAACACAGGGTAGAAATAAAGACAAAGAGACAAGATTGTCTCAGATCTAGAAAATAAAGTCCATTAACAAAACAAAGGCAAAAGGGAAAGAACAAGGAAAGAAAACGCATGTGCTAAGAAGAAGTCCTAAGGACCAGCGAGTTAGACTAACAGACTCCCCACCAAAGACCAGGTCTGCCACTTCTTATGGAAACACACCTTCTAAGCAATCTCTAAAGAACTTGGAAATGCTTCCAGAGTTTAGAGACATAATATTTATTTGATGATAGCAACCTGACAAAGAATATACTGACTTTTTACTTAGTCTCCGAGACTGGGTGAACACCTTGAGAAACAAATGGAAAATGAGAGAGTAATTGCTGTACCTTCCCAGCTCGCTGTACATGAGACACTGTCACACCACAGGTTATTTTCCAGGACACAACAATTAATATTCCTGTTTGCCCTTTTCCTGCTTGGTTCCAAACATACACAAATAGTTTTCTGTTACTTTAATGTACCAGGTGCAGACTGAGGTTTTTTTTTCCCTTTGAGTTCTGTCCTTTACCAAGTATGGACATCACTTCAATGGAAGGAAGGGGGGGTGAGACAAAACAAAAATCAACTTACAGATACTTATTTCCATACCACAGAAATAACTATGTCTGAAGGGGCATAAAGACAGGTTGCTTCATACTGCAGAAAACCTGAAAATAAAAAAAAGCTGGATGCCTTGGTCTAAAAATGGGTGTGTCTGAAATTTTGTTCCTTTGGCACATCAGTTTACCTAAATGCGCTACCAACTACCTTGTCTTCAAACCCACGTTTAGAAGTAAGTTTAGCAAGTTTTGTTTTGAAAAATTGTTCTATGCATAAACAATATGCTGTCAACACTGCTCTCTTTTCATCTATGTTCACGTCTGTTTGCACATACTGATATACCATCACGTACGTAATCACATATGTGCATGTTCAAACCCACAAATTTTGCTTTATCTAGATTTTACCTAATCCTGCAACAGCCACCTACCTTTCAATGCCTCCCAGCCGCATCTGAACTAACCCACTTTAATAAAAGAATTGCAGAAGACAGAATTATTAGGGAAGCAGGATCTGAGCCCAACTATGTAGGGCTATTGGAGTAGCCTAAGGTGCCATTTTCCCATTCAAAAGTGAGATTCCCACATGACAGACTTTCATCTGATGAGGGCAGAAACTGTTTACGTAAAGGCTCTCTAACAGTCTTTAGAGTAGCACTTCAGTCTCTCCCGAAGCATCAACACTAATTCTTGCAACCCTCTTTTTCAAGGTAACCCTGAATTTAAAAGGTCATTAAAAATTGTAATTAACATACTCAACAGCTAGATTTCAAACATGTTACGCACATCTTCAGCTCTTAAGCTCTTATGTCAGGGCAAATGAGGAATTTCTAACATTAAAATCCATAGAAGCTATTTAAAAAAAAAAACACACCAAAACCCAGTCCTAATAGTCTTGTTGCTTTTTAATCCCTTTAAAGACTTTTTAATGCTAGAGCTGTGCCTTCAACTGAGAAAAAAACCCCATTCCTATTTGCACTGATTCCGCAAGGCTAACAGATGTAAAACCAATAAGAGAGAGTTAATGCACAAACAGGAAGTTCTATTCAGTGAAACAGGAATCATCCTACTCAGATTGGAATTATGCAGACTTCCAGGCATTCCTTTCAAGCACAAGTAAACCCATGGGACAGCAGGGGTTACTTCAGTTCAAGAATTAACTGTCGCAGTTTAGCCTAAACCTCTCCCAACTCGACTTCGGGCAGAGCGAAACAATCCCAAGTGGTGGAGCCAGAGCGTTCAGGAGTTACCACTCCTCAGCTGCAACCCAGCTCTTCGACGCCCCGGCTCTCCTCCCTCCGCTGCCATGCCAGGTCTGGCCCATCTACCCAGGCAGACCTCTGCCAGCCCATTCACAGTCAGTCCTGAAATGGCTGTGGCAGCTGAAGATCTGCTGAAACTACCTTCCAGCTGTTCAGCACCATCCCTTAACTGGGTAGATACTGAAGAAAGATCACAGAAGCCCTCCTAACCAGGTTCAGTTCGGCACCACCGAGCTGTGCTCTCCCACCTACTTCCTGCTACTCACCGAAGCTCTGAAAAACCCCCAAATTCTTCAAAACCTCACCAGCAAAAAAACCCACATCTATACGCCCACAAAGCTGAGAAGCATCTAAACTTACTATTGCATCACTCTCTTAAATGGCAGCTAGAAGGATAGATGTTTCCACATTAGCTGTCTCTCAAGTCATCGTCCAGCATCAGCATTCATTTTCACTCTCTTCATAGTTCCGTAGAGTAGTAAATTTTAAGAGCTGCTGTTGTTACTAAGGTCCTGAAGGGCCATGAAATAGGACAACTCTACAATGAAAAAAACCCTGTTTCTCACTCTTTCGAGTTTAAGGATCAGGCAGAGACACAACTAAAAAATAAGCTCTACAAAGACCAATGTTCGTCGCCTCGCTTCATATCATCTCCAAAAGCTGAGAAATGTCTTACAGCTGAAAGAATTGGAAGGTCCTTTGGAACAAAAGAGAAAAACTTATTAAACTGAACACAACTTTAGAGAAGTCCTGGCTGTAACACAGAACAGAATGCACGCATTTCTTTTCAAACTCTTCACAACATCTTCAAACACAAAATAAGCCAAAATCTCTGGAATCCACTGTATAAATTACTTCCTTTTAAAAAGCAGCTCCTGCACTCCTCCTTACTCTAACTTTCACCAGACAGGCATTATTCATTGATTTTCCCCAATACTTGGCTTCCGTAACTTTCATACATGAAACTCTAGAGCTCTGCTTAAAGAAAAAAATCAAACAAAAAATGAAACCAAAAACCCCTCCCACACTCCAATACTCCCCTTGGTGTTCAGAAATACAGCAGCGTTGCATTTGTAAAAACAAAGGGAGAAAATCCTTTCTTTTGCACACATTAATCCAAACAGATGTGATGAGATCCTAAAATATGTTTTCTGACCTAAAGGAAAAAGGCTTTTCAAGCTTCAGATTTTAATCAAAGCCTGGTCACAGCTCTGTTCCAAACAGCCTGATTTTCCTTTTGAGCTTAAACCAATTTCCATCTAGTATTTTAAGGAAATATGTACCAATGAAAGCCTCACCACAGGAATCTTTAGCCCACTATGTTTAAACAACTCCAGCTGGTAACTTCAAGTCAGCAGTACGTACAAAATTAACAGGATGCCTTTTGTCTTGCTCTGTGATCACTTCTGTGCATCTTTGATCTAGTGTCAATGTTGTTTTTTCTTTTCAGGATAGCTCTCATCATCCAGTCACTTACAAAGAAGCCATGGCAGAGTGTATACTTCAGAAGACCACAAGAATTTCCTGAAGAACACATTACCTGCCAGTTGAACACAGAACTGCTTTTTGCAAAAGAACACTTGTAATACCCTCCCCTTGTAGGACTCCGTATAACTCTGCGTAGCTGTAGAAACTGCAATGCAAGATATACAAATAACTCGTTTCTCAAAGAAAATACGACTGCATTGTTTTAAAGGTTCTGACAAATGTGAATGTGGTGGTCTGCATTACATTCTGTATTTAATACATTAAAGAAATAGTTACGTTTACTTTTATTTTAAATTATGGGAGTAATAAATTTGTGTTGCCAAAGAGCATAAATTCACTCTTACAGAAAACTTAGGATCTAACTCATCAGAAATTCAGATGTATTAGTCTACATTAATAGTTTCAAGTTAAAAATTTAACTGTGAAGAAAAGGCAACCGTCACTCAGATCCATTAGCTTTCTAACCACTGCAGCAAAGAAGTCAGCATGACCTGCGCAGAGCAGGCAGGTTTAATACTCAACCACCAACATCTGCACTTCTAGAACTATCGCTCCTTCTCCAAGGGCATTGCTGGTCCTTCTCTGGCAATTAAGAGTTCTCAGTTCCCTTTTTCCTGAAAGGCAGTACAGGTAAGTAATGCCTACTAAATTTATGGTTAATAGTAAAATAAACGTACTTTTTTTTAAGTACAATTTGTTGATGATGGATTTTACCGTCAAAAACCTCCAAAGTTAAAGCAAAAAACTAGAAGATGGTAGAAGTTCGATAATCAACTTTAGAACTTTTGACAAAATTTATTTTCAAGAAATATTTTTCTAAATAGATAAATAACAATAATTCTACCGCCCATAATACATAATGGCTTTTTTCTACCACATAACTGAATCAGCAGTTTAAAATACATTTCTCTAGCTCAGGCTGCTGAACCTCTGGCCTTGGGCCGTGTTTAAGCTGGCAGGAGAATACACACAGCCCGCTCTCGCTATTTATGTAGCGGTAAGACCCAAGAGCAAGCTGCTCTCCTCTGTCCTCCCCGGCAGCGCTTCAGGGGCGAGTGGACGGGATGCACCTCCCAGGAAGCTCCAGCCCTGCTGCCGATGCTCTGCGTGCAAGCGGTCCGGCCAAGAGGGAGGCGAGGGGCTAGGGCCTGCAGACCTCCCTCCTTGCCGCTGGCACCAGCAACGGGAGTCACCCGCCGCAACGAATAAACGGCACTGCTGGACTGACAATGCACAACTCATCCACGTGACAGAATATTTTATTAATATGCATACCTGAGTCTTTCTTGTTCCCTTTTCCACCCTCTCGGCTCTTTTTTAAAACTGCCTTTAACATTTTAAATGTTGCTCCTAAAGGATAACAGAAAAACAAAAAATAAATGCAACATTAATAACATCCATTCACACATAACTGAACAAAATTAAAGACAGGATCAATACAAATAAAACAGCGAGGTAATCTGAAGAAACTTTCTGGTAGTTACAGTTGCTTTTTACAACGTAGCTTGGTTAAGCAAAGTCCTGATGCACAAAGAATGTTTTAATACTTTAACCCAGCAATTAGAGTTCACTGTCTTCTTGTACAGAAAAATAATACAGCATTCTCCACATTCCACATATAATTAAGGTTATAAGGCTAAACCCGTGTAAGTTACTGTAAGACACTCTGGCAAAACTGTAACAGAATAAAGGTCTAACTCCTGACCAGCGTTCATCAGCATGGCTGGGGGAGTAGGCAACATGTTAGAAACCTGCTGTTAGCTGGACACTCCGAACTGCAGGAGCGTAAAACGGAGACGGCTGAGAATGGGACACGGTATCACCACACAATTCTTTACCGATGTGCCACACGCTGTTGACCAACATAGAAAAAAAGCTAAAGAAATTCCCTAAATCACTGCACTGCTACATACATGCCTGTGTGCCCACATATCCATGCCTGGGAGCACACGCCTTTCCACCTTCCGCATCTCAAATTTAACAATCAACTTCAAGTGAGCAGCACTTGCAGATTTCAGAAGATTATTAATTGTAGGAAGAATATATCGGGACTGTAAACCTGGAAGACAGTTGTTTCAGATAACTATCTTCAGTTACAAAGCAACAAAAATGGAATGAAAGGAAGTATGAAGAGCGTTTCTTTCTCAAAAAGCTTTCTAGAGCAACCATAAGTTCTAATTTCATTTGTTTTCTCTATTGAAAAATTCCAAGGATATCTCATTTTAGAAAACTTGCCATACAGAATGTGCAACGAGAAGGGAAAAAAGTTATGTGACTATGCTATCTTATGTAACGGATTGCCATAAACACCACAGGAAATCAGCAACAAAAGCAAAAATCTTGAATCCCAAAACTACAGATTCTTCAGCAAGTTCATTTCTTTTTATTAAATAAAGCAGAAAAAGAAAAATCAGTGCAACAAGAGTTCTTAAGCGTCTACGAATAACCTGAAGCACATACAACTAATACTAATTAGAAAACTGGAAGGTTTCCAGAGCCCGCGTTATATATGCAACGCACAATCACTGTGACAGTTCCACGGAGGTACAGCTGTGCACCCAAAAGGCTGGTTTTCCTGTGGCAAGGTAACAACTCAAGCACGTTGTACTGATGAGTTACACTCCTTAGTATCCACCATAGGGCAAGCAGGCAACAAACACGCTATCTTCTGTGCTCTGCATCTGGGGCAAAGTATCTGCTAAGGATTACACACAGGGAAAAAAAAGACACTCTGCTAGTAAATACCCTTCTGCAAATTACAGGAGTAAAACAAGCTCTGCAGTATTTTCAGGTGTTTCCCAAAGAATGTAAACTAAGCCGCCCTCTCCAGTTTCAGCATTAAAAAAAATTGTAAAAGCCCACAAAACACCCCCAAAATTGGATCATCTAACTGAAAAAAATAAAAATCAAACTAAAAGGAAGCAAATTATGATTATTTATGGAATACAAACCATAAACACATTTCTGAAGATAAGCATCACTATACTATACTAAAATGTTGAATGCCAATTGGGAAGAGTGAAGCAAGTTTTTTTAAACATATACTCTGTGTGCTTCTAATATCTGTAACTCGGTATCAATCATACTCTCTACAAGCGGACACATCTGTCCAGCAATGTAGAAGAGGCTGGATTGAAAGAACATGGTTAATGACACTCCCTTGAACAACACTCAATTTTTTGAAACTAAGAAATATCTCCTAAAATACAACCACAAGATCACGACAAGGAAAAACTAAATGCAACATGAGGAAACACTATCCTTTCCTCGCTTGTCTGGGTGAGCCAGGTAGACCATCCACAACAGCAAAGAATTTTCTGAGATTAACAAACAGCACTGACAACTAGTAAAAGAAGTTTAAATGGAACAACTTGAAGCAAAATTTAACTGCAGCCCTGTTACTTCCTCTGAGATACCATATAATTTATGTTCCCAAACAGCCAGTTACGGCGGGGTGAGAGAGCCAAGTACTGTGTCTCCACGCTCCCTCGTCATGTGCGTTCCCCAGCCTTTCCCCTTTCCCGGTACTTAGGCTTTCTAGCTTTGCAAAGGGAAAAAGGAGCACTCCTCCCTTACACAACCGCTTTCACAAAAAGCGGTAACAAGGGAAAACGTCAAGTCATGTCCTCAGATATGCTGTTACAAAAAAGGAAGAATGACTTTTCTGAGAGACTCGGACATGGTCAGCTGGAAACAGCCCATATGATTATGAGAGAAAATAAACCACTTACTAAGTTGCGTGACGACCAACACTGCCTTTAAACCAAGGACAGTCATCATTCCACTATCGGGTACCGAGGCGGCCTCTGGAAGAGCCCGTATCCCATTGCAGGCACCAGAATTCAGATCTGGACCAGGCGGAGGGAACAGAGGAGGCAACACCAGAGATCAGCAGTCTAGACAGTGCAACTTCAGAGACTGAAAAGGTGGTTTATTTCTAAGAGCAGAACACTCGAGGAAAGCCTGTTACGTATTTTAACTGTTACACAGAACAGAACAATCTATCCCGTCTATCAACTTTTGACAGACCAAGTAACAGGAGCCTGCGTTGCAGCAGACAAAATTTAGCTTAGAGACTAAGAAAAAACTTCCCAGTAGCATGGACAACAAACTAGAGGAAAACTGCCAGCCCGTAAGGAAAGAGTGGAATATTTATCTTTGAAACAGACATCTGCAAGAAAAAAAACACAACACACAACTGGTTGTGGCTGGAGTAGGAAGTGTTAGACTGAGGATTAAAGATCCAGACAAGTTAACAGATTTGATTTGTATGACACACTTGTTAAAGGATGGGGACAAAACCAAAACAAAAGCCACTAGACAAGCTGTAAGCCTCGCAAGCTTCTGCTTCAGGCATGAAACAGCTTTAAAGCTTATTTTTCTTCCAATTCTATCAAAAGTTGTTTCATAATGGCAATGTGTCACACGGATCAGATCCATAAGCCGGAGGATGTACTAAAAGACCTTTCAAAAGCCCTTCCCACACCTGTTTTCTGTGGTGTGGGACTTCAGCCAAGAGGAATATACTGGCTACAAAAAGGTTCATAGGAAAGCTGTAACTAGTTATCAAATAGCTCGTTATGAAACTGCAGATTAAGAAAGAAAAAAATACTAAAAAAAGGGTTCAAACTCTGAAGATTTAAGCAGCTTTCCTTTCTTTAACAACTGGTATCTCTTACAGAAATTTAGTGCATGAGGAACAGTATCATTTTTTGTTTAGATAGAGTCTGGGGTTTTTTTTTTTGAGAAAGAATCATGTGAACACTTATGTTTTTGGAAACGATACCCATCTTCAAACAGTATTAACAAATCAAGAAAGTAAGAATATCTTCCATAGTTTGAAAGAGGTATGAGGTAAGAGTGACTTCACATTAAAAATTACATATAAAAGCCTTATTTGAATTATTACAGATATTCTAATGTTACAGACAGCTAACTTTCCTCTATCACTATAAAATATTGGTCTGTATTAGGTATGGAAAAAGGTATTTAAAAATATTACTTCTTATAACAGCACAAGATTAAAATCTGCAGATTAAACAAAAAAGGCAGAAGACTGCTCAAACACCTTAAACGTATTTTTCCTAAAATCTGAATGACTCACTTCCCAAGTTCATTAAGTATTCTTTCAGAACAGCTTCCTCCTTGTGCATATCATGTAGGCTGCAATGGCTGTAAAAACGTGTGTGTCCAGTTTGCACTGCATGTACTTTGGCTATACCAAAAAAAAAAAGTGCTATAGTGAATGGCTTTTGCTCAAAGACCAGGTTTCTTTGATGTTTGCTGAACCACACAACTGTGTAAAGTACAGTACTGTTACAGGACAGCTGTGATACACATTTCATACCTATCAGCCAAACTCTTAGAAGTCGTCATTGTTATTTCTTCCAGCAAACAGTAGACCCCAACTCCATTGTTCTCTTTCCCATGTTCTTGATCTCCATTTTAAAAAGGACCTTTCTAATTTTAGTACAAAACTCTATAACAAAAAAAAAAAAAACCAAAAAACCCCCAAAACCAAAACAACTGAAAACAACTGTTGTGACTCATGTCAGATCCTTCCAGCTACTCACACCATAAGATACTAGTCCATGTATGAGTTTGGAAATAACACAGACTTTGTGCTTCATAGTCAGACACCGGTCATTTGTTCCAGAAACATAAATACATAAATTTCACCTTGATATTACAATTTGAAAGTCTTGCGTTCTTTGGAACCCATTTTTCTGTGTAATTGGGCAGTTCCTTAAAATTAAAATTTTCTCAGCTCATTTCAGCACGTTGCAACTGAGATAATGTTACTCTAGGGTATTGTAGCTTTTAACGTTAACTAGCAGGCATTCACAGGTTCAGTTAGAGTGTTCAGTGAAGAAAACGGTGTTCAATCATATAATTCACATAATGCATATGTAGAAGAATGAAAACTCTAATTAGAGCTGCAGCGACATTCTTAATGTGGTATTCCCTAACTTCTGCCTGGCTTTGAAACGTTTATGCTTCCTCTCAAATTATTCAGTGTTGTATATTGCCGGTATGTTGTATGATAAGTTTTACTTACAAGCATTTTAAAATGTCTTAACTCTTGCAGAACAATAGTGACTTTGTTAAAATTCAGCTGGTATCACCACACGAACAAGGAAGAAACAGTCTACCCGAAGCCTTGCTGAAGTTCACAGAGCATGTCTCATCTAGCTCTGCCCTAAGGCGATCACTGGATGCATTTTATTATTATTATTACTTTTTCCCCCCAAAGTGATACAGCTTAGTGGTGTAATGCAATCAGAACCAAGAATACAAGAAGGTAAATATGGAAGAGTTTGGTTTCACAGAGATGATCACTGGGGCAAGGAGCCTCCTGCAAGTGAAAACAATGACGTTGTTACAAGAGAACTGGATCTTTCTTAAGAAAAATGCAGTAATAATAAAAACACAACTTCGCAGGATCTTGAACAGGTGCAGTGCTAAAAGAAACTGTCTGCAGCAGCTCAAGGGGAGAAGTGTGAGCTTAAAAAAAGTCAGCGGAAAAAATAATGGGTGCAAAGAGGAATCCAATGGGCAAAGAGGCAACGGGCACACACTGAAACATAGGAGGTTCCCTCTGAACATCAGGAATACTCTCACTGTGAGGGTGACCAAGCACTGGCAGAAGCTGCCCAGGCAGGCTGTGAAGTCTCCCTTCTTGGAAGTACTCAAGAGCCGTCCGGGCAAGGCCCTGGGCAACTGGCTCTAGACACCCCTTCTTGAGCAGGGGGGCTGGACAAGATGACTTCCCGTGGTCTCTTTAACTTCTACCACCTGTGATTCTACCATTATTGTAGATGCTGACCAGGATTAGACTTAGTATTGACCCCTGGGGTGCACCACTAGTTACTGGCCTTCGACTAGACCTCACTTATTGCATGCATTTCACACCGTCCTATTTACAGTACACTATTCCCTTTGACTCTATCCATCCTGTAGGCCAACATACCGCACATTCTGCTTTTCAGGGATAACCCCCACTCACAGTCAAAAGAGGAGAAATGCCTTAAAATGTATCTAACATACTGAGGCAGGGTGATGGGAATAGCAGAAAATGCAACTGTAAATCTCCTGGGTTGGTTCAAGTACGTTCCCTTTCTCCAACAAAACTCACCTTGGAGCAAACACCTAACAGAGGCAGCAAACAAACAGCTCAAGGGGCTAAGAGAGGACGCGTTCTGCCTCTGGAGAAAACCTCACGGCACGGACGACAATAAAAACATTACAGAAGCTAGCCCTACTGTAGTAGAATGTGTGTTCTAACTCGCTCAGTCTTACTTTAATTGGCATATACCTCCCAGTAATACAAGATCCAGAGATTCTGATTGTCAGATTCCAAAAGGAAAGAAAAACAACTAGACCACACCAGGCTTGCTGGTGTGAGATGGAATTCTCCTCATCCAGAGGGCAGTGAACAGCTCAACATCCAGACAGAGATCAGTGACAAGTGGTGTCCCTCAAGGGTCCATACTGGGACAAGTACTGTTTACTGTCTTCATCAACGACACAGACGGTGGGATCGAGCGCACCCTCAGCAAGCCTGCAGATGACACCAAGCCGAGTGGTGCGGGTGACGCGCCTGAGGGACGGGATGCCATCCAGAGGGACCTGGACAAGCTCGAGAGCTGGACCCACGCGAACCTCATGAGGTTCAACAAGGCCAAGTGCCAGGTCCTGCACCTGGGTCAGGGCAACCCCCAGTATCCGTACAGGCCGGG
>JANZLQ010000001.1:53539177-53557863 GCA_026212715.1 Elanus axillaris | reverse complement strand
TATCCGTACAGGCCGGGGGATGAAAGGATTGAGAGCAGCCCCGCAGAGAAGGACTTGGGGGTACTGGTGGACGAAAAGCTGGACACAAGCCAGCAGTGTGCTAAGTCTACTGGCCAACCGTGTCCTGGGCTGCATCAAAAGCTGCGTGTCCAGCAGGTCGAGGGAGGGGATTCTCTCCCTCTGCTCCGCTCTGGGGAGATCCCACCTGCAGTTCTGCATCCAGCTCTGGGGTCCTCGGCACAGGGAAGACACGGACCTGCTGGAGCGGGTCCAGAGGAGGGACACGAAGACAATCCGAGGGCTGGAGCACCTCTCCCGTGAGGACAGGCTGGGAGAGTTGGGGTCGTTCAGCCTGGAGAAGACAAGACTCTGGGGAGACATTATAGCAGCCCCCCAGTGCCCAAAGGGGTCTTAGAAGAAAGACGGGGACAAATTTTTTAGCAGGGCCTGTTGCAATAGGACAAGGGGTAATGGTTTTAAACTGAAAGGTAGATTCAGACTAGATGTAAGGAAGAAATTTTTTGCAGTGAGGGCGGTGAGGCGCTGGCCCAGGTTGCCCGGAGAGGCTGTGGATGCCCCATCCCTGGAAACATTCAAGGCCAGGTCGGATGGGGCTTGGAGCAACCTGGTCTAGTGGAAGGTGTCCCTGCTCATTGCAGGGAGTTGGGACTAGATAACACGTCCCTTCCAACCCAAACTATTCTACGATTCTAACTCTAAGCATTTTTTCTAAATACATAGTCAAACGCCCTCTTCCAGATAACCTCCTAAGCTAAGACATCAGAGAAAATAAACGTCCCAATGTATTTATTACGCTCTGCTTTTTAAATAAAAAGACTATATTTTTTATTTCCCAGACAAAAAATGTACGCCATGTTAGAAAGACTGCATTATGCAATGGTAGGATCTGAAGCTGGTAATGAATTTCAGAATCTGAGAATGATATTCTACATATATAGCTGGAACAGAGTGGCAATTAAAAAGAACCCAACCACAAAGATCTGAGAACTTGCATATTATATTTAACTTTCTTCTTATTTTGCAAGCATGACAAGTATAAATTTTCGATTAACCAGAACAGAGAGGCTTAATATAGAACTGAAATTTACAGTATATGTCATTCCTTTTCTTAGGATATAGGTTGGGGGTAATAAGAGATCAAATAAAAAGAATCAAGGACAATTCCATCCTAGACTTGCTCTTTTGGGAACTGAGGCCAACTTCCCTACTGTGCATACAGTTCTTCAAGGATCTATTCCAGTACAGAACAGAAATGTCGCGCGAGACGGTTGCTTATTCAGACACATTTAGCGTAGACCTGGAAACAAAGTCCATTTCCCTCCCTCTCCCCTATAACATCATATGCAAAAACGAAACATAAACCACTTCCAAAGAAATTCATCTTTTGATATGTCAATGACACTCAAGGAGAGACCTAATCAATAAAGGCTCTGAACAGGAAAGCAAACACGGTGAAATTTACTATTCATTTGCAAGCTGAAAGGTACAAAAAAATAAACTGTCTTCTTAAGGAGTTCCAAGGACAACACCTTGGTTACTTTACAACACCATCCAAATTCCACAAAGGTGTGTAGCTGAACCGTGTAGGAAATGAACCAAATACTACAGCTTAGAAATACTGATTACAAATAAACTATGTGTTTAAAAAAAAAAAAAATATACATATTAAAACAAAAATCCCAGCTTATTTGTATATACTGTATTTGTATATAAGCTTTCTGACATATACCAAAAAGCATTTCGGCTTCAGGTAAAAAACTTCTTCATACTCTTCTTACACACTTCAAGAAGACTGATCAAATTCAACAGCAATACATTTTTATTTCCCCATCCCCGGAAACAGACACGGGATATTGGATCTTGTTTTGTTTTAAAGATACTTGTATTAATATAGTATTTTCCAGTAATGCTGGCATCTTGTCTTTTCTAAGCACACTGTATTTCCTCTTTCTCCACAACTAAGCTTAAATAAAATCATTCACTAACTCAGATTTCAGAATCACTTTAAGCTATCGCAATGGCTTTGCTTTGGTAAACAATTCAGGTTTAGATTTTCCTGGTTCCAAGATTTAAATTCTGCCCTGAAACCACCTGTTTGTTGTTCAGTTGTGGAGTTTTTTGTTTGTTTTTTAAAAGATTTCAAGGTCTTTTAAAAACTTTAACTATCATTTTCATTTTTAAAACAGATACCAGATGTGGACTTGTTACCCAAGGGCTGATATTAATTATGTCACAAGAGAAGGAAAATACCTCAACACTCTTTTGCTTATGCCATCGAACATCATGTTAGCTGCTTACAAAGCTCGATCCCCCACCCCAGCTCATGTCAAATACATTATTTTAAAATAGGTGCTGCCCTCCCACCAGTTCAACTGTTTATCTTCAGATACACAAGACATTTCATACAATTGCATCACATCCAGAGCACCAAGGGAAGAGGTGGAAAGTCCCTCGATTTAAGAATTTGTATGATCAGTGTTATTATAAATGAGGGACTCCAAAAACAAGGTAAGAATTATAAAATACAAATGCTAGGTCATGTAAAGAGTTGGGAGCACAGACATACACAACATTTTACTTCATTCCTAATCTTTACAAATTAACTTTACTACCTAAGGAATCCCCTCTGAAAAGCAAAAAGGCAGAGAAAAAAAAAGTATCTCTCCACATTTTCACTCTGCCTGTGAGTCTCCCTTAAAACTCAGCAACCTCCTTGCATGAGGATATTTTCCACCTATAGCTGCTACTGACAGATACTAACATCACTAAGAAGATGATTCATAGATTTTGTTTGCATTCGTAACTTTTGTTCCACCTTCCTTAAAGGTTTGCAGCATGCACATTTTACATGCCTTACTTAGCAGAGTAGGTTATTTTCAAAGATCTAGCCACAAGGGTTCACTGCTTCTGGAGAGATCAAATAAACTAACCCTACATGGTATGCAGCCACCTGAGCTAATGCCCACGAACTCCACATTTACCTGCTTCCCAAAGCTGTGCTGTTCAGCCTCTCCATATTTAAATCGTGAAAAAACAGTTAGCATATATTTGCAAAGAAATAAAGGGTGGAATATCTTAGTTATGCTACCATTTGCACAGTTGTACTTAAGGTCTTACCAACTTCAGTATAGGATTTACTAAATATATACTTCAAAAAAAAGCTGTATTTTTAAAAGTGCATTTTGTAAACGTCCCAAGATTCAGTCCTAAGGTTTGCAGAAAACTTCATTTAGTCACAGCTGCTTTCATTGCCTTTAAACGCATTAAGAACTTCAATGTTTAGACACAGAAAAGTTTCAACATTTCCCTTTTCTGGCAAATTCAAATTCCTTTAGCTTAACTGTATTTTTCAAACAAGAGAAAAACAACAACAACAAAAAATACTTAAAGCAGCAAGGTGTTACTGATGTAACAGAGATCAAATGAGACAGTAAGTAAAAAAATCCTTTAAAATGACTACATTTTGAGTCATCACAATATCTAATGTTTTACAATAAACAGACGGCATACTCCCATATCTGAGAGACTCCTAATTCAAGAAAGAATGAACAAAAGCATTTGAAAACAAGAAAAGTAGTTTTGGTTTTTTTAAGGTTTAACTTCTGATGAGATATATTTGGTTTATTATTATTCAAATACATGAATGAAAAAGATAAAACAGATACACTGAAGAGGTCTGCCTCTGACTTCATTCAATAAAAATGTAAATGGCACATACAATTTTTTCCAATGGGCTATATTTAGCCAAACCTAAACAAACTCACTGAAGTTAAAAAGCTATTATTGAAATATTTTTCTACAATACCCTAAACAATTATGGTGTTTACCATTTGTAGGTATTTCTTACGCAGGAAGATCAATACAAATACAAAACTGACAAGCTACATTTCATTTGTTGCTCTCTCAATAACCTAATTACTACTAATCTTACCTAGGAGATACTCCACATTCCTCCTCCCAGCCCCTTTATCGGACACCCCTGAAAGCTATGCATCAATTTAATAGAAGAGTGCAAAAGAACACCAAGGTTTCTAATTTGCTGCTCACTTCTAAATAGCGGAATTATGCCCTGAAGCACTATTAAAATATAATGAAAGAGGTGAAAGATGAGGAAGCATGAGAAAACCCCTCATTATCATGTTAGCTATTAGAATGTGCTTTTGCAGTAGCTTTTTTCCCACCAGTCTGGTTCTAGATTTGACTTCCCAGATACCACAGATGTACTTACTCTATCCTGCAATGACCCAGTTTTCTGCTCTGCTACTCTTTTACCCTGTTACTGATGATTTTGGCCACTGTCTCTAACGTCTGCCAACAGAGGGGAGAAGATGGTCTCTTCACTTGACTGCTGTCCAAAAATTCTTGGTCAGGTGCCAGATACTGCAGAAATGACTGCTTATCAGTTTTCAAGATTACTGTTCCCCAGCTACCTGTTACTACCCTGAAGCACTGAAGAAACTGATCTTGCACTCAAGCAGATGAAGAACACAAGTCAGAAATACTAACTTTGAAGGTCATAAGCACCTGTCTGAACTAACCTGAGTGATTCAGCAATGGTGCAGATGAAGAATCATCAGCCAAGTCATTTGCCTGTCTATGCTGGGAAAGAAGAGCAGCAGTTGTCAGAGAAGCCATAAAATCTTAAACATTCGCAGCTGTTTCTCATATGAAAAGTATCTGACCACAGATAAGGTGTAGACAAATTTATTTTTCCCTTTCTCATCCCATACTGCTGAGCGCCTCCAGAGAAAATGCCAAGACCATATACCCTTCTACCATTTTCTACAGAATTACCCTTTCCTCAGTTATGACTTAGAAAAAACTGAAACCAAAGCAAAACCAAGCAAAAAAAACCCCAACACAACAACACAACCACCACCCCCCCCGCCGCTTCTCATCCCTACTGAATTTATCAAATTTATTGTTGCTATTTAGGCTTTTTCCTGAACCATACCCCTCTAGCTCTTGTCAAATACAAGACACTACCAAATTCTTCAAAGTATCAAAAGATCCACCGTGCTTTCCTAGTCTCATCTCGTTTAGCCTGACTCCACTCTCACCAGGACCATTGTCTCCCTTCAATTTTATCTTTAGGTATCACAGTTGTAAATTACCCTCTATCATTCCACTGCCTTTTATTTCTAAATTCAATTAATCATCTTTTCTCTCCTCCAGCTTTGCAAGACAGGGATCAGTGTACACAGATTATGCTACAAACTAAGTTTTAATTTCAGAGGCAAGAAGAAGGTGGGTGGTGTGCTAAGAGCAGAATAAGGAAGGGTGGTTAAGAGGAAGACTGCTTGCTACTTGTCTTCAGCAATAATCCTCACCTCAATAAACAGGTTTCAAAAAAACCAAAAAAACCCAAACCCCACAAACAACCAGCTGGCCCTCCTCTAAGTGGAGGGTCACTATTTAGAGAGGCATTCTAGAATGAAATAAGGTCACAAGGTCTAAAAAAAAAAAAAAAAAAAGTCCTGTAGAAACACCGTTACAAGCATCCCAGCCAGCAGTCCCTAGGGACCAGTGGACGTCACAGATGCAGCTTGCATTGAGGCAGGAGAGAGCAAAAGAAAATGAAATATAACCATAGATATGTTTTTTTTCTTGCCTTTGTCATGACAGCCACTTTTATCCCATCTCTCTCCATCTTCTCATGTTAAACACAGAAAAAGCGACACAGAAAAAACGCCCTACTTTAAAATCAATTATGAAAGGGTCAGAACACTAGGCAAGAAAACTCATCGCTTTCCAGCTGGCAGAAGTGACACCCTGCACACACTGTGTCAGCAGAAAATCAAGAGCCTAAAACTAGGGCAGAAAACTACCATTTCAGCTTTACTAGCATACAGAAAATTAAAGGAAGACAAAAATCGTGCTAACCAAAGTCTTGACCCAACTCATAATAATCAAGTCTTACTTTACCGAACAGTTGCACGCTTAGGTTACGACAGCACTGTCCCTCCAGAAAGCACAGAAGATGAAGAGTATAGAAAGAAAACGTTTCTCAGCTGTCCTAGATACAGTGCTCATTTCCAGATGAACATCCACAAGCTGCTGGTAAAACTGTACAACTTTTCACTCCAAACAGCCAAAAGTAACTGCAATGCAGAATGGCATCCACCTTATATCACACGGGCTGCAGTTCAAACAACTTAGTGGGCAAAACCATTCTCCTTCAGCCCACCACTCTACATCAGCTTAAACCTGCCTCCTCCGTGCTGATGCAACCCCAGGCACTGTTTCATGACCCACAAAATTGAAGACAGGATAGATCTAGCGAAGTAAAAATGAGGACAGATAGCACATCGGTATCTATGTTAATTGACCCCAGTGTTTTAACAGGCTGGGTCTCTGGACTACTGAGGCATCATGCAGCTTCCAGTATATCCATTAGAAGAGTTGTGGGTTCCCCCATTTCTAAAAAAAGGCTCAACAGGCAGCCTGTATGGGTTAGTCTTTGCAATTTGTATTTAAGCAAGGTTTTTCTGCTCCTGTTAAACTGCCTGTACTATTAAGGAATCACCACAGCCTAGAAAGTTAAGTGGGGAAAGAAGCAGAAGAAATCAGTCTAGAGGTAACAAATATTTTCAGTGTTAAAGACAAGCAATAACCAGAAGTAATACCTACTTTGCAGAAAATCTACTACTACAGGACAGGCTACGAACTTCATATAACAGTACCAAACTCACTGGCCAGCCATCAAATCTATACTAATTCTGGGCAGGATTTTCAAAGGGCTCCAACACCTACTTCTGATTAGGGATCCTCTCTTCTCTGTGCTGCAGTAAAGGGAAGAATACAGTTTCTCCTGCAGCACCACGAGTGATACCTTCACCACAGGAAAATTCTGAGCGCAGTGACAGATCATTTCACGCCCGCGTGGCAACATAATCCTACCAGCTGATTCAGGAACTCTACCTGGCATATTGGATTCATTATGCTTTAAAACTCACATGGCTGTCTCCTCCAGCTGTGCATGCAATTTTTATACTCTCCTCCATAGGAGAAAAAGACCAAAATGCATTTAACAGACAGCAAAATGACATCATGACAGCTGAATTACTGTCAATTTTTGGTACAGGACATTCTTTTAAGATGGTCAGTGCTTCCTCATCAGATAGCATACACAAAATTTGTCTAATGTCATAATCCAGGACAGAACTGGCTTAACCAAAACATAGTTTTCTTTCAGTCGCACCTTTTCTACTCAGACTCCCCTCAAAGGACAGACAAGTTCTCCAGTCACACAGTGGGTGAGTAGCCAAGGGCTACATTTCCCTCACGTGTCACTGCTGAGAAGATTATAAGGTCCTCCCAGTGAGGCTGAATACTAATGACTTAACCTTCCTAGACTTACTAAATAGCACTAAATTCCATAAGCTTAGCAAATGAACCACCATCTGCTTTTTTATTGTGGCTTTTAGCCTACAGCTCACAAATAAATTACACTTTACTTCAATCACCTTAAAACTTCAAGGGAAGGAAGTTATCCCATGTAAAGGGATTTAATATCATAAAATACTTTATTAGAAGGAAACATCAGGGTCAACCAATAGCAAGGGGGATAAAGTTATTAAGTTTCACTTTCAACTTGCTTAACAATTTCAACTTGGCAAATACTGCAGATGAGAAATCCTATATATAAAAAAATCCTACATAAACCTATCCACAAATCCTATGTGCCTGCACAATCTTGTTTTCAGATTTAAGATGTGTATTTGTAACTCAGATCTCGCAAAGCAGCCACTTCTGTTCATTTTCAGTCCAAAGAACACCAACCAAGTTCTTATCAGCCTCAATATATTAAAAAAAAAAAAGAAAAGAAAAGGAAAATAATCACAGACCTTCTTTTCCAAAACTAGACCTGACCTAAATGAGTAATGTCTTGAGAATTTCAGTGGAGTACACCGGTAAGCTAAGGCAGCTCTCAAAACAGTACTCTAGGCAGTATCGAAAAAAATATGTCACTTCAAAGTGATCTGACACCACAGGTCTCTTCTGGACATATTAAAATAGCATGTGGTCCAACAAACACATTAATTTCCATATTTGTTACTTTTGTCTACAAAGCTACACATAACAAACCAAAACATGAACAAAGGAAAAAAACCCCATTAGGCAGCTGCAGATTCCAAGAAAGTTTGCTTCTCAAAATGAGAAGATTCTACTGCCAGACTACATATAAACACACAGTATGACTGCCTTCCATCACGTTTTTAAAAGGGCATGTTTTTGTACACCTAAAATGCCACCTGCTGTATCTCCTGTATCTAGTCTAACAGTGGTGCCACTTCATACATGAAAAAAAACCCCAAAACCACCACATCACTGAATTCCAAAGACTTTTAACAGACCAACTGATGATCCTTTCAGAAAAAGAAAGCAAATTCCCTCCAAAAGCTGAATTAAATCACTTGATACCATGCCAAAGCAGGCACTAGTGAAACCTGGCAGTATTTGATTAGTCAGTGCATGTAACTCAAGGAAAATACTGTAGGACATAATATGAAAATACGTGCTTAGTGTCTAGAAGTGAAGTCTTCTTCCACCATCTCCATCATCCACTGAAGAGCAAATTTGCAGTAAGCACAGACGATTTTCCTCCGATAGAAAAGGGGACCAGTCGAAGCACTGCTGCATTTAGAGAGCGCTGGTACGTACCTGCACCGTCCGCTGCCTGCCAAAAGTCATCTCCCCCGGTGTTCTTCCTTTCAGGGTCTGCAGCCCTGCCTCTGGTTGCGGGTAACTCAGCAGGGCGGATCACTGCGGACACTGAGAAGACCTCTCAGAAGAGATTACATTTTGAGGTAGTTGACAGTCCCTGTTCTAAGGAACGTGAACCTTGAGAAGAGCACTGAAGTGAATCTGCAGGTGTAGGAGGCAGCGGTACAGCTCCCTTCAGCGCCTCTCAGTTCTCCTGCCCGCCAGCTGCTCAACTTGTGCGCCCATGCTGAAATCCAAGCCAGGTCTGCTCCGGGTACTTTCACTGCCGCCCCGACCCACCGCTGCAACAGAAGACCCCTTCGATAAATCGAGCGACAGACTAAGCAAAGCTCTCCAGGTCACTGTTACGTCCAGAACACAGAAAAGGTGGCTTTTTCATTAGCACAGCTACTTCCCGAGTTTCCAATGAATCCAGTGTGCCTGAGATAGATTTTTTTTTTTTCCAAAAAGGTCACACTAATATAGACAGCTGCATTTCTCTGAACCATGCTGAGAGGGTGCTGTAAAAGCTTTTTAAGATTCTAATTCCTTATCATATCTAGTTCCAGATCTCCTGTATCTTTCATCCATCATACCAGATTATTTTCAGGATTTTATTCTCTGCTTTCTCATGGAATTTTTCTCTCTTTCAAAAAAGAAAAATCATCCCTCTCCTCCTGTTTTACTAATAATTTCCTCTAAAAATACAGGTCTCTGTTTTAGACATCAATGTCCAATAGGGGTGCATGCTCTGGTCTATTTTTCCCCCCCCACATGAGCTATCCTTAGAAATTCTGGGACAGTGTATTTTCTATAATCCCTCATCATAAAATACCTGATCTTGAAATGGCTGGGAATCACAGCCACTCGCTTTTGCCAGAAATCAAATGCAGAGCTCCATCCAAACTCTGTATACACAGGACACATTATATACTTCTTGTTTCACAGGCCTAAAAATAGAGATGAACCTATCTATTATTAAGTAAGCACTTTTGGAGGTTTTAATGTGCATTTAAAAATATATTACTCTGGTTTCACATTGAAGATATTTTCTAGCCTCAGTTACTAGAGGTAGTATGTGTCGGACAACAGCTCGAAATATCCACGATGACAAAAAGTAACAACACTCATTAAGACTTCCTTAATTAGGGTAGAGTAACAGAATGGCTGACATTGGAAGGGACCTCTGGGGGTCATCTGGTCCAGACCACCCCTGCTCAAGTAGCAAGTGGCAAGTCATACAAGAAAAATCTTGCAAACCTGTATTAAAAATGCAATGCAGAGTTGTTTCCTTCAGAGAATGCAACTGCCTAAATGGATCTGTCAACAAACAATTCCCACCCCAAAAAAGGAGCAAGATGCAACTCCTAAGTGACCCTAAAACACAGAAGTAAACAGGAAGACAAGGCTCAAACATACTGGGACTGTTATTGTTGTCCAGGATATGTTAGCACAATTGCACACACACACAAAAAGGATATACAGCAGTAATCTAAGTGGATAAAAATAATTTAGCAAACTTGGGAATTTAACATTAACGTTCTTGATGCTGCCTAGAGACTAGACATTTAAGTTACATAATGTAGAAGGTACGTGAATCAGAATGTATCTGAGGCATCTATATATACTGCCTCTTCTTCCTCAGACCATCTCAAAACACATTACAGCTCACAACAGCCTGCAGGGAGGTTAGGAGTCTTATTTCCATTTTACTTAAGAGGAGCAAAACCCAGCTTGCTCAAGGTCATAATGGGCACATCTTTACCAGGTGGCCATAGGGGTCAGCTGCATATTCCTGCTGCGTTGTGCCAACGCTGATACAGTCCTCGTGTCTGCTGAGCTGCTCTGCAGAGTCAGATGAGCAACAGAGATGACACAGGAAAAAGAGCAGGATCTCATGGCAGGTACAGAAGGAAGGAAAACCACTCCTTTGAATCACAACAAACTGTTACATTGGCTCAACGGTCTCCTGAAATCTCACTCACAGCAATGTGGCAAAGCTGAAATATTACCCTCCCTACTTCCCCCACCTCACATACTGGGATGCTACCTTCTCTCTTGTGAAATGTAAACCTTCTGGTTTTAGTTACTTGATTATGCTATTTTATGGACAACACTGAAGCATTCTTCTATCGTGTAAACTGCAAGGAAACACTCTTAAAATCCACATTCTTCCAATTCCTTTCCCCTTAAAGCACTTTTCATTTTAATGTGCAATGCAGTAGCATCAAGAGACCTTTTTACAGTGTTAAAATAAGCTCTGTTTGAACATTTATGACAGGCAGCATCTACCACAACAGTCTTACAAGCAAGCCCTCCAATCCTGCCCCAACCCAGCATGTACGTACTCTCTTTACACAAGTAGACCACTGAAATCAATGATATTATTCACATGAACTAGATACACACTTCAGATATTATTCCTTGTCAGCCATAAGTCCGCTACAGAACTCAAACCAGGGACAATAATATACACGGAACATCCCAGAGTTTGCTCTTGAAGAAACATTAAAGGCTTGTCTATGCAAGGGGAGAAGTGCTTCACATTCACACCCTGCCTTGTTCTGCAGGAACTCCCTGGGGTAGACATGATCTTACATGCTCTTACCAAAAATATGAAATACCTGGCAAGCCCACATTTATTAAAATTTTACAGTTGTCCTATTGCTTTCAGTAATTAAACAGCCAAACACCACTAAAGCCTCTATATTCAGATGCCACAAATTGTTCCCTCTGCAGGTAAGTGTCAAAAAAAAAAAAATTTAAATCTCACAACCAGAATTTATCTAGTACTGGAATACAAAATTGTATCCTTCAAAATAAAAAAATTATTCATTAAAATCTTAGGTCTTTGTAAATCTTCACAAGTTTGCCAGGACAGTATATACTGCCTCACCTTAACCTGTTAAAGGAATGCAAGTCCCTTGTAAATGGAATAAACTGAGTTAACTGATTTATGAAGAGAATAGACTTGACAGCAACAAGAACTCACTTAGCTCAAAATCCCGTGAACAGAAGAAAAACTGCAAAGAAACAAAATTCAGTTTTTCTCCTAGGGAAAATAAGAATCGAGGAAAGGAGGCTCAAGCAAGGCTCACTAAGGAGAAAAGCGTTTGTTTTTCCTATTAGCAGACAGGATGAAAATAGGAAGACAAGAATCTTGTTTCTACCAGATTGAAGGACAGTGTTGGATTTCTCAGATGCCAGTTTGCCAGATTCTTGGAACGCTTTACTAATAAAACGAGCTCTCTCAAGAAGCCCATTTCCCTAGTGTGATCCAGGACAGAACTCTGATGGCACACACTGCAGCAGAGGATACAAGCGCCTTGGAGGAATCCTCGGCACGGGGCGGGGGAGGAAAGGAAAAAAAGTCCTCTCTAACAAACCATTTTGTATATTCCTCTGGTATAGACTTTTACAAAGCTCTGAACTCTAGCAGAACAAAATAACTTCATGTCACTTTTGTCCTCCTTTCCGTATTATCTTTTAAAGACAAAGTACAGCATTTTTGGTCAGGAAAAAAACCCAATATTAATTAGATCATTTTCCCCCCAAACGTTAAAAATAGGCCTAGTACCTCTGATTAAGTATAGAACTTGATAAGAATTTCTCTCATCACTCACTGATTGACTTACTGCAAACTTGCAGAAAATACATCTGGTAATGTACCACAGGGGCACAAGAAATAGCTTAGAGAATAAACAAAAATTCTATACACACCAGCTCTGTATTCCCAGATTTTTAAATGTATCAATGAATTCTGAAACTACATTAATTTGGTATATTGTGCTAGAAGGCACAATGTTCCTACACTCCTTCTACCCTTGCCATGTATAATTTATCTGAGGATAAAGCAAAGTTTTCCCCTGATGTCTTTGCATTGTCCCTTGAACTTTTCTAAGTAATTTTTGCATGCACACAAGGATTCTGTATCAGTGGCTGGGAAGTGCTGAAAGTTTTACTTTGTCATAGCAAAACCACATCTACACTTTGTGGCAGTAATATTCCTCCCTCTTTTCTTCAAACTTTCAGTTTCTGGCAAATATTGTTCAAAAATCCAGGAACTTGGTCCTTACTAACAAAAAAATCCCTTTGTGACCTCAGTAGGAATTTAGCCCAGTGTAAAACAAACCTTGAAGCATATTAACTAAATAATCAACTCAACTCAAAGGCATTTCTGGTGTAAAACACAGTCTCCCTCCAAAACTCATTCTTGTTCAAAAACAACAACACACACAGACACACACACACAAAAAGAAAAGGCAAAAACCCAAGCCTGAACCAAAACCAACCCACACATTAAAGTCCAGCAACTTCCATCTCATTTAAGTTTCAAAAAGCAAAGGTCATATTTTGCTTCTATTTATTCTCACTTGTATATTGTTCAAATCCTAACTTGCTAAAGTATGGTCAGAAATACAGATTCTAAGGAAAGGACATCTGTTAAGAAAGAAATGGATTGGTTTCATGGTAAATGACTGAAAGAAGAAAAGCACAATCTTTAGACTACTCAAATTCTAATATTTGTCCAGATAAAGTAGTTCAATCTGGACTCTGTCTTTTCAGCAATTAAACGCCTCAGCTCTTTTCAGTGCATTAGCTTTGGATCTGACTTAAAACTACCAGCTTTTGACAAGTTATAGATATTTAACAATTGATTATATTAAGGACATGGCAGCAAAGGTCACCAGAACCTAACACAACATTTAAAGATACAAAACTATTCTAAACTAAACAGAGCTCCCCACAGTCTAACTCCAGCCATATAGCTGCAGAGTTCACATTTACACACAAATGTACACATCAAACACTTTTCTTTCAGGGCGTTTCCTGTGCTGCTAACAAGATCCAGCTTCTCTCCTGCTGGATCTAAATTTAACCAAGACTAAGATCTCGTCTTAAAAAAAAGCCAAAACAAACAAACAACAAACCAAACAAAAAAACCCCAACAAACCAAGCAAAAAACCCTCACTAACAAAGCAAAAACAAAACGAGAAAAGCAACCCACTCCATATACGCAACTTCAGTGCAATGCAGCAAATATTTTACAGGCACCTTTGCTTTTGAAGCTGTTAATTATCAAATATATGAAAGACACAGCAAACAAGTGGCAGCCCCTCACCCTTTCACCCTACAAGTTTCTGAAATTGCTCTTTATATTATATATTTTTATATATTTTTATATTTATATATATATAATTATATATATTTATATTGCTACTAGGTACAGATAACAGGAGCACTAATAACAGTTGCTAATTCAATGAATGTATGTCAAATTGAGTGACCTTTACAGAGGAAGTCAGAAGTTCAACCAGAAGCCAAGGCTCCCCAGTATGGCCAAGCACGCTTTGCTCTCCAAATCAGAGGACTAGTCACAGCAGTAGCTTGGATTAAGCCAAGGCGACTCCTTACAAAGTCTTCAGACTTTGTTACAAACATGCTAATTCTTGAATATTTTCATTACAGATTTGTCTGAGCTAGATAGGGCGAATACGCAGGTAGAAGGAAAAGGGTAAGAAACAACTTGAAGCGAAGGAGGCTCAACATTCAAGCTACCTATTCCAGACACAGCCACTGCTGTCCCAAGATGCGTTTGCCTATGCAGCTCCTTGAGACCACCCATACAGGCCATTCCCACTCCACCAGTACAACTGTTTCACTTCCCCTGCAATGCAGTACGTGTCACACATCCACCTTGCACGCTTTTCTTTGATAGGTTAGTTCTTACAATGCAGGAATAAGATGCATCTTTTTCTAAAAAAAAAAAAAAAGTGTTAAATCTGAGTAATACTTGGATCACTAATCAGCGGAGAAAATCTACTGCAGGCCAAAATGAGACTGTGAACAATTCTACCACAGGTTGTGGAGTTTCTTTTCTTTTAATACCACCCTGTGTATTTTAGATATCTAAAACACGGGAATCCGCATTTATTGATAATTCACAAGTTCTAACTTTAAAGCAACACCATGAATTTAAGGCAGCTGAGAAAAAAAAAAAGGAAAGAGAGATTCAAAATACCTATCTGTAGCTTTGCATCTTCCACGCTTACAATATTTAAGGTCACTAGAATGCCAAGTTGCATCTGGTTTTACAATTGCATACACATCTAGATACAACTGCATTCACCAAGGCACATGAGGAAGAATTAGGTGACTTCAAGAACAGCCCTATTCCCAAAATTATTTTGGTCACCTGGACTGTCGAAGTCCCCAAGAAGTACTTCACAAAGCAGTGCTTCACCAAGTAAGTCACCACGCAAACACGAAAAAACCATAACCCCTACACCTGTTGACACAGAGTATTTACAGAAAAAGGTCAAATCTGCAGTGATTTAATGAACATTGCCACCAACTTCAACAACGTCAAGATCCTAAAAGCAGCTCTTGACTTGACCTCAAAGACATTTAAATTTCTACTAATGGCTATGCAAAGAACTCATTTACTGAGATCACTGAACTGATCCCTGTTAAGACCCAGTGAGATTCTCAAACTGAAGGCTCTATATAGCCTGCCAAACCTAGCAAACTGTTCTCTACGAACGCTTAAAAACGGACATCCCACACGACAAGACACCGACGAGGAGACACTTCAAATCTGGCAAGCTGGCTGATCTGCAAGGCGTTTCATCCAACAAACTAGCAGAACTCCTGTTTTCAAATTGGCACCCTCATTAGAAATTATTATTCCAGATCGAGAAGCGAGAAGAAACTAAGTGAAATACTAAACTGGAGACAGCACTACCTCAGGAAATAAAGTACATATTCCAGCAACTACTTACTCCCAGTCATGCAATAGAGAAGTAACTCTAAGAAGAGACGTTCTGCTACCTGGCCTTCTGCTTCCAGACTCTCACGAATATTACTTAGGCACAGAGGCGTCTCCATACATTATCCAGGGAGGCCAAGCACTGAAGTTAAGATATCGCAAAGTTTAATATTCCAGCACCAAAGTGCCTTTACAGATTAAGCCTATAGCTTAACAGGCCCCCTCTCAGTAAGCGGAGGGGAGGAAACAAAAACACAGTTCCTGAAACCCGGCCAGAGAAACAGGCCTTTAAAAAGTTAAAGTCACTACGTTAACATGAACTACAATGCATATATTTCAAGATGCAGGAGTGACGAGGCTGGATGAAAAAGAAGTCTATACAGTGATGTATCACCCATACAGCACAGAAACCTGAAATAACCACAGAGCAAACTCCACAGGACTAGTCTCTTTATGAAGCTGAAAGCCAGGTGCGGAGGCAGGAAAGCAACAGGACATTTTAGCTATCATACGGAGATCAAAAGCACACTGTTTTGCTGAAGCACAAAACTGGATGGCAGAAAACCTGTGTCCCGGTTCAGACTCTCCCTGTTTAAAATTGTCTCCATCCTAAGTAAGCAGGAAAGGTACGCTGCCCTAGAATATAAAGGTATACGGTGAGGCTAAATACAGAACAGAGAGCATCTCACGATCTCTGTAGCATATTTTATACATAGATAAATAACCTAATCAGGTAAGCATGCTGAAATATCCTTACAGACTTTCCTAAATACAATGAATACTAAAGGATTTAATCAGTCATGCTAAACAATTTTAAAAGGAGAAAACCATAAGAGAGAGCGTAAGAAGTAGACACGTTAATATCAGGCCACACAATAGATATTTTGTATTAATGAGCAACTGATCCCTTTATTTACTTCCCTTCAGGACAAGATCAGAGAGTTTGAGGCCGTGCCAAAACTACTTCTTTTTTTTTTTCCTTTTTTAGCTTTTGGGCTTTGGTTTTTTTTGTTTTGTTTTTTAAACAAGGCACTGTTCAAACTAAAGAAGTTAAATACAAAACCAAATACAGTGGATACAGGATAACGGACTGTTTCAGTGCTTGCTTTTGGTTTTTTTTTTTCAGTTTGGTGTTATACCATGCCTTACTTATTATTCAGAAGTCAGTTTTCTAACAGCGACACCTCTTATATACAAACATATTTTTTAAAAATAAGACCTCACATATTTGTTAGGCCATATGCTTTTTCTTCTTTGTCCATTGCCACAGCTTTGTGATAAACAAACTCTCCAACCTCCATGTTAAGTCTTGGGAGCTGAAAGCAACCGAAAGACGTGAACTAACACAGTTTTCTCAAACCATACCCACACACAAAACCCGAAGCTGACCTTCCTCTTTTTCTGGAAGACAAGAAGATCAAGCTCCTAGATCTAGAGCCTGAAATACCAATTTTTAGTCAAAACAGCATCTCTACAGAAAAATCTTGATTTTAAGGCCATTAATATAAATTTCAACTTAAGATGTTTGAGGGTGTCATTACAAAAAACCAACAGATTAGGCTGATGTTCTTACACACACAGGAGTTTGAAAGCTTGCTGATTAATCTTTCATCTTAAAAGAAAGGTTTAATCTTGATGACAGTAAGAAGTTCAGCTAAAGAAAAACAGAACACCTCTGCTAGTACTGCTTAGCTGTCTTCAGAAGGATATACTTGGATCACAAAGTTGCTATGGCATCAACTTCAGGACTGTGGTTAGACACACAAAATGTCTTTTTCCTACAGACTGTTATGGGAAGCTGAGCAACTTTGGCCCTGAACCAAATATGTTTTGGCTCTCAGGCTGACAGAATTCATCACCATTTTGGACATTCCAATGGTTAGCTAAACCGAGAAAGCAAGGCAACCGGCACTTCAGAGCATCCACGTAAACGAAGCTCCAAATACACCGGCCTAGCAATAGCAAAAAAAAAAAAATTGCATTTGTGCTTACCCTGTTCACTAGCATTATTTTATCCAAGGTATCCCACTTACTTCCCTTACTCCCTGGTATTTTTAATATCCTAAGCATCAGGCTATTTTTAAGCAACAGCTATCAAAAATACAAGCTAACATAGGACTTTTGCACGTACTGAATAATTCCGCAAAACTCTGAAGTAGCCTGGCTGAGTAAAACACGTAACTTACTCTAAACCAGTAAACCTCTTGCAAACTCTTTCACACCCAGCAGTGACAGAAGCCCAAAGCAAACCTCCCACATCCCCAACTGTTAGCTTTCCACATGGTAAAGCCGCGTTCGCTTCATCAGTCAGAGAACACAACCTCTGAACCAGACTAGACGAGTGCCACTTTCAGGCTGCCACCGAAGGGGCCGTCGACGTGGGTACAAAGCAAAGAACAGGGTCGAGGGGACCCACTCAGTATCACAGGGAAGCGTATCTAAACCCCTTTTCTTCCCCCCGCAGGCTCATCCTTAGCAGAAAGGTGTCTCCAGTTAAATTCTGGTTTTGAAAACAATCGCTTAGGACCCCGTTTACGCTCTGCCCGATACATAGGCATTACGATGCTAGGGCAAACAAGTAACTGAAACGACGCTCCTGAGAAAGCAGAAAGCTTTAGCAAGCGTACTGTAAAACACACGGCTACTAGACCTTACTAGGGGCTGGCACACTGAAAGGCAACTCAAACCAGCGTTTGATCACTCTGCCCTTGAGAGCACAGCAGGCCACGCCGACGGCCACAAGGGCAGGACCTTCGACTTCTCGGCCGGGACAAGGTCACTCCCGACCCCATCCACTCGGGTCCGCACAGGTGAGCGGCTGAGCACCTCCCCGAACACAGACCCTCGCAGACCAGGCTCAATTATGCCCGGCTGTCCTCCTCACACTCGTTAACTTTCCCGGCCACGCTATTCCCGGGACAGCGGCGGCACGCGTCCCGCTCCTCGCGGGCTCTCCTTCGCATTTCACTACCAGGAACAAGTAACCGCAAAGAAACCGAGCCTTCCCCGACAGCGAGACCGTTGGTTCCCAGAACCGCAACGGAGAAAGGCAGGGAAGCCGTGCTGGCCACAGAAAAGCGGGCGGGCGTGCGCGGGGCAGGCGGAAATCCCGGCCGCGCAGCCTGCGCCGGGCCTCGCCCCTGCGGGAGCGGCCGCCCCGCCGGCCCCGGGCCCCCTCGGCCGCCGCCGG
>JANZLQ010000001.1:53516972-53538478 GCA_026212715.1 Elanus axillaris | reverse complement strand
GACCCCGCGCCTCGCGGGACGGCTGCGCGCCGCCGCGGGCTGAGGGAGCGGGCCCGCCGCCGCCGGTGAGGAGGCCGCCTTCCGCCGCCGCCGAACCTTCCGGCCCCAGAGCAACTTCCGCGAGCGGCGCTAAAATGGCCTCAGCTGCCGCCGCTGCGCCAGGCCGGGCCTCGGGCCGGAGGGACGCTGCTGGACACGTCTTCGCACCTGCTCCTTCGGCAGCCTTTGCCTCGTGCTTCTTCCAGTTGGTTGGACGTCGGAGGGCGCAGCCCGGCTGGGAGAACTCCGAAGGGCGGCTCGGGTCTGGGGGACGCCTGCCTGCTGCGAGTGGGACGCGTGCCCGGGAGCCAGCCGGGGCGGGAAGCCACGGAGAAGGCCCCGTGTCCCAGAGGGTGCAGGTGCGGCGATCGCACTTCAGCTCATTCAGCCTTTCTGGTCCGTAACCTGAAAATATCGTCCTGAAAATAATACCTGAAAATGCATCGTTGTCCGCCAGAGCTGCAAGGGGCAAAAGGCTGGGGGGAATATAAATAAGTAATAATGAGAGAAGGTCTCTCGGAGTCATCCAAAGGACTCGCTGAGCTGGGCCACACCAGGCATTTACACAACAGCCCGACTGGAAACCACACCTTCGGGAACAAGGAACGCGGCCCCTGCCCGCGATACAGAAAGGGACGTACCCCGCCCTGGAAAGCGGCGGCTTTGAAAGGATTTGGGGCTCTAACGGTAAAGCTACGCGACACGAGTGTTGCTGCACCGAAGAAAGCCACAGCATCCTTTGCCTTTATAGACGAGGGATTAGCGAGCATGTGCAGAGAGGTGGTATCCCCTCCGAATACAGCTCTGGTAAAGCCAGCAGGGGAACACCGCTGCCAGTCTCTCTATCCATACTTTCCAAAGTACTAAAAAACCAAAGATGGTGCAGAAGAGAACCGCTGAAATGATCTGAAGGCTGAAGATGAGGCCTAGCAGTAAGAGCGTTAAAAATACTTAGTTCCTCAACAAGATGGCTCAAAAGGGGGCTTAGCAGAAAGAAAATGAGATACCGATATTTTTACTTCAGTGCACCTAACCGAGGTCAATGCTACGTAGCCCCAATGTGCTCTATCAAAGTAGCCACGACAGAGCGTTGTCTCTAGCTGGGTTTTTTTACATTTGGAAAACTATCACACTTCAATGGGTTTAAAGAGTTTTTTAAGACGGGTTTAGCAGTGATGGTTTGAATACCATCATTATGAGCACAGCGGTTGATAACGTTTGCAGAAATACTCATCCGATGTGTTTTTCTCTCCCAACCTCACACTGCTTGCCTTTTCGACCCCAAATATCCAATACTCCAGCTATTCCCCACATAGAAGCCTAACTGCTTATCCTCCCTCCACATAATTTCTACAATACAGTTTCACATCATTAATTAAAAAAATGAGTCCTCCTCACACCAAAAAAGGAAAATGTAGGGACAGTACAAAATACATTTATAAATAATAGAAAGGGCTTGCTGGGCAAACTATGATTTGTTTTTGTATGCAATTTGAAAAACTAAAATGATTAAAAACTAAATCTGAATTTAACTGCAAATGAATTATTACAGCACCAGAGTATGCTAGAACATTTTCTATGCTATGCACATATTTCACGGAGCGTCTTTCAATGTGCCTGTAAGGGATATAAAAGAGAATCCATGTATGTGTTCAGAAACAAGCTACAGGCTTACTTACATACAAGACGACCATCCGCTCAAGAACATCTGACACGATTGCCTTGTATGGTACTAGAGGAGCACAGCAACATGGAGACAAAGCCTCTCAGGGTTACAACAGCAGAGCAATTACTTATCTTACCCTTCTTTCACTGTGACTTCAGCAGCTTAGTAGCTTAAGACTTGTCCCAAAACCAAGGATAGGATGCTGTGTGCAACTCAGCCAGCAGCTTTTCTCTCTTCTGGTGGAGAATCCTCTTCATTGCATTCTCTTCCCTCTCTTTTGCCTTCTGTGGTGAGGCATATGTCTGGGAAGAAAGGAATTTTCTCTCAGAGGAAATGTCTTCGTTCTGGCAGCCTCTTAACGATTTTGTCAGTGTCTTTGAAATCTGAGACAAAAAACTGAGCTACGACTCCACCATTCTGGGATCTATTCCTCGACAGGTCCATGGCTCAGTCGCTATTCCTCTGTACACGAACCCAGAAGTTTTGAAATACTGTTTACAGTCAACTGGATTTAGGTCCTGCTGTTCCACACGAAGGCTCAGAATCAAAATATTTCTAACTAGGGCTAGATTGTAGTGCTTCCCTATTTGTCTCAGTAGAGCAAAGCTTTCAATACCAGCAACATAAAGATTTTTTGCTCTCATCAGTAGCTTCCTTTTGGGAAGAATTTAGCCCACAGCTCTTTCTCTGCTTTAACTGTTTTGCCCTCTACTTCTTCCACCCATTTGTTGAGATGATTTGTCCATTCCCAACCACTGAAACTCTCTTCAGCTCTTCCTTTTTTGTCTTCTCATAAAGGTTATGGTTGTCCTCAGTCTCACGCTTACCATGCAAGCTTCTAGTAGTTTTAAAGCCTTTTTTTTTTTTAAAAGAGGAACCTTAGACCAAGCTGAAATACAATGGCAGCATTGTTCCCTGTAATGCTGGGGACTAGGGAAATAAGAAATCTGACTTTTCACTTTTTCTGCTCAGCTTCAGTGTTGTTTACATTAGCTTGGGCTTCTCATCTTCAACTACTATTTCAGTTCTTGGTTTTGGAGGGCTCCTTCAAAAAATATAATTTTGTAAATTTTAAGAAATTCCTTTCAATGTAAGTGCTTTTACCCTGTCAGATTCATTCTCATGCAAAATAATAATTTGGTAAAAAATTCTTGAATTATTGATTTTAAGAAAACAACTTGTTCTACAACTAGTAGAACCAACGCCACCTTATATTCAGTAGCTTTGTGACTGCTGGATTTGCAGATGTCTAAGAAGGAGTAAGTCCCGATTTATATTTTTTGTCTGTAAAAGTAGCATTCATAATGTCTGTCCAGTGTGCAGTTATCTAATGTCTCAGTCTGCTTTTGTTTGTGATGCCACCTTTGCATAGTGGGAGAATAGTAGGAGGTAGCGTCATCTCGGTGACCTCTTTTCCACTAATACCATTTCATTGAAGTATTACTGCCAGTTAATTTTACTTGAAATGAACCCGCTGGTTGTAAAGCTAGTGGGGAAAGAAAGCTAGTGCCTTCCCCTATGAAACCAGGCTAGAAGTTGGCCACCTGGCTTTACAAGGCAAAACAAGAGTGAAGCTTAATATCAAGTTGCAAACACCATCTATGTCAAACTACTTGATGATCGTGACATGCACCAACTTAGGTCTTGCAGTTGCTGTCCACAGCAGATTCTGTACAGAGCCTCAGTAACTTCCCTGATAACACATCAGAACTTACTGTATTTGTGATGTTTAATCCCTTAGGATACCTGCAGCTCCCGTAGGCGTAGATGCTACTTTGTAAAAGCGTTAATAGCATAAATAGTAAAAGATAATAATCAGCAGTATCAGCTAAAATATTCCAAATGCCCTTACATTTATTGCAATTGTTTCCATTAATAATTTGTTTCCTGTGCTCTTTCCTGTCCACTGTTTTCCAGCTCACTTTCAATTATTGTGCTTCCCTATGCTTTGCTTCCATTCTGTCCACCTATTCCCAACTCCTTCCATTACATACTTTAAAAAAAAAAATATATCGGAAAGAGTCCTCTGTGTACGGTAACTGGTCTTACAGACAGCAGCTTGGAGAACTCAGCATTAGTGGTGCTGTTTTCCCGTCTGTCCATCAGGAGTACATTTCTGAAAGGTGTAGGGAGGTAGGACAACAAATAAGCCTTATCATTTATCATAGGAATTGCTCTTCTAAAGTCAAAGTGAAGAAAGCAGGGACTTACTCTGTGAATATATGCTTATACCTGTATGATTTTCTGATAAAGTATTACTTTTTAGCCAGAATCTACACAGCTTCATTACACAAAAACAGATGCTGCTTAGAAAAGAAAGAAAAAGATAAGTCCATCTCCCACCTCACTACAAAAGCTGGACTGACAACAAACACAGAGGGCTAAAGCAATTTTAAGTCACAGGTAAAGATTTGCAACATTATATCTAAACTTACTGGGTAAGTTTTCTATTTTATCTGCAGATAAGCACTAATTCCTTATTTAACTTTTGCATGATTTTCTGGAGGCTTTGTGGGAGACTGTCTTTTCTGTTGCTCCAGTGAATCAGAAAAACAGCAAGAGATGGGTAGTAAACTTTGGAATAAGAAGCGTTATGTTACTCAATCCAGGCGGGTGTAATGATCCATGAACACATACATAGGCACTGCTCAAAAGACAGCCAACTGCATACATGCAGCATGAGGAACAAAACCTAGGATACATCTCTTCAAATGTGTATTTATGCCAGTAGTCTACAGTCATATGAACTGAGAGAGAGGCAGTTACAGGAGAAACAGAATAGCTGAGTAGTGTATTGCAGGTCCCAGTAATGTTAGCAGGGAATTAAGATTCTACTTGATGCCAAAAGCAGGTCTTGTACTTTCAGAACAAGCAGAATTTGGATTCTAGCCTTCCTTCTACAGGTAATCTGCAGAATGGTCACACCTCTGAACTCCTAAGGAGCCACTGATATTTGAAATATTGATAAGGGCTACTAACTAGACAAATCACATTCATAATACAATGTCTCGCTTTCAGCAGTAGAACTAACATCAGGCGATCTTTTAAAGGAACACAGACCGAGTATTCAAAAAAATTACCGTTGGTTATAGGAAAAAACAACAACAAAATAAGCAATAAAGTCTAGCAGAAAATGTAGAGTGGAAATGTTAGTGCACTTCATGTTGCCTCCTGCTTGAAATCCAAGAAACCACAGGACAAATCCCTACACTTGCAAGAACTCTTGCTCATTCGGTATTTCGCATGTAGCCCTCTTAACTTAGGCAGCTCTAAAGGCAGTTATTGAAAATGAGCGAGCAGTTACTCATTGCCTGTGCATGAAAATACCTAGATGCTAAGAAATTAGAACTAATGGTCTGAAACATGTAAAGATCTGACCTAGGGAATCTTCTACATGACACACATGGATTTTTAAGTAATTAAGTGATGATTTGGCTACCTAGACTACCTATGGATTGTGTGTGCCAAAATTAGCTTTTTATATATATAAATACATAAACCACTTAAATGAAAACTGTATATACACTTTTTTGAAGAAGAATTGGTCCAATGATTAAAACCTTTTATCTCCTTAGGTTTTCCTGTCTCTCTGCTCCTTCTATGACAATTCATCTATCGATGCTCAAGCATTCCAATTTCTTTAGAGACATTTGAAGAATAGAAAAAATACAGTATGATGATAGAATGTAACGGTGGAAGAAAAATTACTGCAAAAGAAAGCAGCAGGAAGAAGACACTAGTAACATGTCCTAGAGACCAACCTGAGATAAGCTAGCATTTCTTCTTTCCCCTTTAGGCTACCTGATAAGCTAGCATTTCTTCTTTCCCCTTTAGGCTACCTCCCTTTCCTTCCCTGTACCAAAATAACTACTATAAACTGGTGCAAAGGGCAGGATTTGGGTTTGTTTGGGGTTTTTTAGTCTTTAATCATTTGCTTTTTTTTATTTTAGTGTATTTATTTAGCATAGAGCAGCAGTTCAGAAAATGCACTTTAGAAAGTGGAAAAAAGTTTTCCGATCATAAACTTTGAGAAGCTTACCATATATGAATTATGTGCTCCAACCTATGGTAAAATCACAGAATAAGGGACACATGCTTTATATTGGAAGAACTACTAGTAGTATTTGTCTGGAAATGGATCCCTATATAGAAAATACAGAATGCCGTAATAGTTTCAAGGGAAAAAAATAATTTTGATTTGTAGGAAATAATGCCTTGTAACACCTTATACTTTGGCAATCCCCAGGATGTAACAAAAACAATTTTTAAAATTACCAATTAATGTCTTGAAAAGCTGAAAGCACTAGAAACATCTGTCTGATGAAAACAGTCATGGAAGTAAGGAGAGCTGTACTTAGAGCTAGTAATTTGTGCTGTTTGACTAGTCTATTTTTTTCTTTATAGTCCTATGACAATAGGTCTTACATACAGTATTAATTTATGTTTCTGAAGATTCTGTTGGGGAAGGCTGTCTCCAAAGACGCCTAATAGAGTCCTTCGGTTGTTACAGTTCAGCTCTGTGAGCACACTGTTGAAAAGATGAGTGCTACTGAGGTCCTTCTCACAAACACACTCTTTTTTTTTTTTTTTGCCCCACCAAGCTGGAAGCAAAGCATAGTGAAAACAGTGTTCTTTCACATTGTTGTGAGAAATATCAAGGACTGTTCTTTAAATGAGAATTTGTTTTCACTCAGTGAGCCATAAAAGCAAACCACTTTGTGCCTCACTGGCAGTGTTTGAAGGCGCAATGCATAAACCAGGCTACTGAAAGATTGTACGTGAGCTGGGGAAAGTATCAGAGGTGAGTAGTCCTTGTTGTTCATTGTGAAAGGAAAAGTAGGCTTGATTAAAAAAAAATAATTAAAAAATTCTGAGTTCCTTATCATTCTACTATCCCTACTAGCTTCAAACTTAAAAGTTCTTCAGTTTGTGAAGTGTGAGCTTATTAGTTTAGAACAGTATATGCATTTAAAAAAGCAGATGCATACAGTATATCCAATTTTGCCAGCCAAATTTCTGAATTCCTTACAGCTAAGGCCTGCAGAGCTTTGGGACATTCTGCCACCTTCCCCATCCCCCCTTTTTCTTTCTTTTTATTCACTGCAATTCAAGGTACAAAGGCCAATTTTAGGCTGCTACTGAAGGACGAGCAGCTAGAGTTTTCAACATAATTGGAGGGCTCTTCATAACATATGTTAAAGCACTCTCTTTAGAAACCTCAAAAGACTTTTGTATGGAAGAGTTCAAATGCATACACAACGTGGGCAAGCAATTATATGCCTACCCATCTCTGACTGGCATCTGTGAAGAGATCCAACAAAATCATCTCATCCTAAATTTGGCTTTTTTACTTGTTTTACTTTTTAAGGCTGAGATCCATAGAACAAACCAAGTTAAAAGTTTTAAATTTCAGCTGGTTTTTTTAATAGATAATCTTGCTTTTCATTGTTTCTGACATTTCCTGATAGTGACATACAAAACCCAAATATTTCAGGCTTGTGTATCTTAAAGATAGCTCAGAGTTTGCTCCAATTCTTTAACTTTGAAAAAACATACCAAATATGGAAAATTTAAACTCAAAGGAATTTAAGAAAGCTATGAACAATGAAAGCAGAAGGTTGGATTTAAGTTTTAAAGTCAATCTTCATTTTAGTGACTGTTCTACTTCAGTATACCGTAAATGCATATTGTGCAACTAAAATGATGGCTATTATATAAAACATTATTTATAATAGCTTAGGAAATGTCTTAATCATTCCTTTATATAAAAATAACTTCTGAATTAATCACCATTAGTAAAACCAGAATACAAGAGAAAAGCACTGTGTATAAATGAAGTCAGCCTCAGAAATTTCATCCCTTTATACCTAACTGTGAAATACGAAATGCTGTATCCAACTTTTCAGTGTTGCCTGGTTCATTAAACAATGCATTTGTTCTGAAGTAACCACATTTAGAAACATAATGAAAGCACCTACAAAACCAGCAAATCTTAATTAACTATGTAAGTTCACCTGATACCAATACAGTCTGCACTTTACCCTATTCCTGGTTCTAGGTTTCATTTGTAATTGACTACAGCTGTGAACACTGAGAATGCAGAAAGGATAAGGAATCAGATACCACTTGTTGTTACCATGCCCTTTGTATCTTTACAACTTCTAGGGAGTCATGTCCTCTGTGAAATACCAAATGATGCTTTCATAAACTAATCTATTATTTTTTTCTTTGAAACTTTTTCAGCAGATTAAAATACAAGTCCTTATAAGAAAATAGCTGTGTTTTCTGCGGCTAGCTCAGCTGGCAGAACCTGAATAAGCTGTAGGGATATAGCAACCTCTTGTGGTAAAAACAGTATACACATACTAATTAAGAACTACTGAAATTTCTTAAGCTACTCTTGATATGAGTCATAAACCTCTATGAAATCTTAAGTTTTAGCAAACAGCTGGAGAGTTGGACCCTCTTTTAGTTGGAGAGTCTCTCTTAGCTGGAGAGTCAGCAATACTCAAACTTCAGAACAGTAATAGTCCTTCTCTTCAACTGAAGAATGAACTAAACATTGATAGCCTGTTACAAATGAAGTGCCAGACTGAAATTTGTTAATAAAATTATCTAGAAGTTTTTCATTAAAATTCAGCAAGAGTGGAGTGGAGTAGTGGCTAGATTTGACAAGAATAGTAAACATGCTATTATGTTGAATCATTGTTCTCTGCATGGTTTTGCTGAATAAAGGTAGAACTATGACTGGTTTCACCAGGGAATTCAAAGTGCCTTTAGAGTTTACAGTAGCTGAGGAAGACTGAAAACAGAGTACCCGCCTGCTTCAGTAATGTATTCTGCAGAACGCTGGCATAGCAGCAGCCCTTAAGCTGACAGTGGGGAGGACAAGAAACAGTCAGACAATGCCATAGGCCTGGAAGGCAAACCAAATGGAACCCTGGTATCTGCAAAGAATCCCATGACACCTACCCTCTTTAAAAAGATTTAACTCGCAAGTGGTCCAAAAGCATGAAGTGCACATTCCTCCAGCTGAATTGATGAGCTGCAAATAATCTGTCCTGCTCATGCCAAGTAGGAGAGGATAGTCTAGAAGATGCAGGAAGGTAACAGGAGGAACGGCAGCATGTTGAAACAATGGTCCTCAAGGACAGCAAGGTTTTCAAAACCAAGAGGTGCTTTACTGTGAACCTGTTATAGGACTTATGCACAACAGAAGCAATCACAATTATGAATATTGCAGGTGACACCAATTAGACCAAGGATTTTTTTTTTTTACATTCTAGAAATATACTCCTCTACCACTGAAACTAAAGATGAGCTCAGTCAATGCTTGGGGCTTATGTGTGTACCAGTTACCAGAACTTTTAGGCTTTGTATAGGAGGGAGAGGTTACTGCACATGAAATGATTTGCATGAAATGATTTGCAAATCTGTGCGTACTACTTAGAGGAGCAGGCTGAACAAGTACATCTTGGAAGGGATAGAGGCTTTAAACAACAGTTAATATTTATTTATTAAAATTAAGTCTTTCGATGTAGTTCCCTTACTGTAGCTTCCCAGATTTGATACATGTAATTTCTTTGCCATTTCGTCTGCTGCAGTTTCACACAAGAGTCAGAAATCACATACTCTCAATTCAGACCTTGGTCTGCAGACTTAACAGCATATACTAGAGTTCGTTCCAGACCAGTTAAAAAGTTGCACACTGCCAAATTCCCAGATAGCTCTGTCAAGCACAACCCAAGCCTAAGGGTAAGGTCTCTTCCTTGCCCAGGGGAAATTCATCCCTGCACAGAAGTCCAGCAAGACATGTATGTCTTACTCAGGCTGTCAAACAGAATGTGTAACGTGATCAAGTTTACCAATATGTTGAAACAATCAACATTTACTGAAATCTGTTTTCAGTCATTCCCATCTATGTAAGGTGATTTGAGGCCGACAGATAAAAACAACTGCATATTAACCAGCCTTGTGTTGTCCATAAAAATGATGAAATAAAAGATCCACAGAAGAAATAATTTCCCGAAACCATGCGATTCTTGGTGGATACCTGCATCATCTGTAATAACCCTCATGAAGCTTGAAAATAGGCTTCCTGCAAGGTTTCGATTTTTCTAGCAAAACAATTGTATTTGTTCCTTATGTTCTGAATTTAGCTGTAGTTCATATTTAAATAATGAAAGCAAAGTACTAAATTAAGGCTTGAACTAAATAAAAGAGACTCCCTAAAACAGAAGACACAACACATCATAGCATCATCAATGAAGGTGCAAACACCAACTAAAATGACACACAAAATGGAAGGCAAAAAACCAATGAAAAACTAAGTTGTCTATATTTAGAAGCTCAAAATAGGGTTTTAGTTTCCTGTTTAGCTCTTGTTATTAAGAATACTATTATAAGCAGGACACCTTAATAAAAACAGATAAAGTAGAGAAAATAATGCACCTGACAGTGCACCTGTCAAAATACAACGGGGGAGTAGAAGACCAACCTGGGTGAAAAGGGAGTGCTCTTAACTATAAACTATATGTACGCAGAAACGTTTAGTTTGTTCTCTATACAAATCTCTCTGATTCCCTCCAAAGACTAGTGAGTGCTAATGACCCAAAAAGCAAGTAGCATACCACCACAGGGGACAACATCCTACAGAAGCAGGAAAGGAAACAGACCAGTTGCCAGGCTTTCTTGCTCCACAAGATACATGTTATAGCAGAAGAGAAGCTTGCACATGCTTCACATTTAGCAAAACCACGAAACTGTGTTTATCAAAATTAGACCTCCTGACTTCTTGTTAGATCCTCTTTTTACACCTGAAAATTTTACACAGGTAGAATGTGGAAGATACTTTACATTAAAGCAGGCTTTCTGCTAGGCTATTTGGAACTAACGTACCGTCACTCCAGATACGTATCTTGTATACAGATCCTAGGCACTGCTCCAATACATGCATGGATTCATTTTTCCAGGGGGAAATCACACTTCTTAGAAACCCCTTAGAAGCATGTGCCAAGCCTATGCTGCATAACTACCGTTTGCCGATGCAGCAGACACTGTATTTCCAGACCGTGACTTACTGCATATACTTAATTCATCTATATAGTAGTGAACTTGCTAAATGTGCACTGCACAGAGTAGTATACAGGACCTTTTAAACAGAACCATTACATCCATAAGCAATGACTGTATGACTACCTTATTTATGTCACGGAAGTAATTTCCTGTAGCCATCTTCTACATTGAGCATGCCATCCCTACCTTGAATGTACTACTTTAAACAGTTTAAATAACATTTATTTAAAAAAAAAAAAACAAACTGCAAAATCAAATAAGGAACTAACAGAAGGGTAGTCGGATCCTTTGGTTTATTCACTTACAGTGATGTTAATGTTAGATCACAACACCAGTGTTTACACAACTGCAACGATAAAGCACTGCAGTAACAGGTTGAATTCCCACCAACGACCTGCACACAGCTAGGACAGTGATGCTTCCAGCCACTCTAGGGGCGTAGGATAGAAATAAGGATCCCAGATATCTCACAGCAAGGTACAGCAAGGTACAATTTACCACAGTTATCCACTTCTGTCATGTGCCAGGATATGTCCCATCCCTTCCAGGTTGCCAGGAAAGGGTATTCAAATGGTTTCTCCACCTAGGTATACATTAAGCACAAATTGGCCAGAACAATCAGGTGTCTAGTTAATCTAACATCCAGGGGAAGGCTGGGTGTAACTCAGCCTAAAAGACAATCCTTTTCCTGCAAGATCTCATTTTGCATTAAATCTTAGCGAGAATATAAATAAATTTTCAGAAGCAGATTACTTCATAGAAAGTAATGTTCATAAAGGCCCTCAGAATCAGATCCTGTAATTTTTCACTAGCCATTGATTTTCTTCAGAAGCAAAAAGGATAAAGATTAGAATTACAAAGATTTTACTAATATTCTTTCTGTAGGGAGCATGTGTTAGCCATTGACATGTTGGACTGCATGGTGCTATTTTTGGCCTTGATTGTATGAATAATCATTTCGCACATGATGAACAGCTTTAACTCAAATCATGTTTCATCATTTACATTCACACTGATACTCATTTTTATACAGTCAGCCTGGGGAGTGGCAAGTGTCCTGTATATGATATAAAAGCAGAACTAGCTGTTTTCCAAATCCCGTACCTACAACTTAAATATCCCTGAAGTATATTGCTGTAGTTGTCCAGAATAACAGTGACAGTATTTTACAAATAGCTACCAGTCAGTTAAGGAACATGGGACAAAAACCAGTCGTCTTCATAGGAGCAGCACTATTTTAATTTTTCTGACTTATTCAAGGTGTAACCAAATTATTTATTGCACGTAACTACTAATCACTCCTGTGATCATGATTTAATCTTTAATCAACATATAAAGTTATTTACATTTTATGGATGAATGAAATGAAGCAGACATTCTTGTGAAATAGTAAACACTAATTCTGGGTCACCCACCTGGAATCCCTCTATTTAAGAGGGAGGGTGTTTCATATATTTGTAATAGATTCTCACTGTAGTCACGTGGAAAGCACACTATAAAAATAAGCCTCACTGACAATAAAACACTTTTAAGCATCACCTTTCATATTAAGTCTATTTGGACTCCTTGACTACAGTTCTAGTGGCATCATCTGCAATCACTACCTTAAAAAAACCACAACAGTCCCAGCAGAATGAAATGCAGAACAAGAATTCCACTGAGCTATGCAACCAACTAGCAGCAGTAGGAGAGTATTATCCTCTGGACTGGGGAAGACCCGACTATTTCTATCATCTTTTGCTAACAGTATAAGCAAGCAGGGCTCAAGGATACTTCCTGTACTTGTATTTACAACCACTACCAGTCCATACCCAATCTCATCGCTTTTCAGCCTCGTATCGCATTCTACCAACCTTAAATCCCACAGGGGTTCACACAAATAGGCTGTTTTCACTTGGTTCCTCCTACTGTCTTGATCCCAGCAGAGGAATCTCTGCAGCAGAGCTGAATTTCCTTACAGAAAGAAACGAAAAAAAAAGCATTTTTTCCACTGCATGGAAATCTTTCCCAGGACTTTCTAAAATTTCTTATTATTCAGTAAGTAAGGCATACATTCAGCATGGAACACGTCAGCCTAAATTAAAACAAAAACTATGCTTTTCAGTCGTGACCTGCTTTCTCAGGATCCTGTTCACTTCACCTTTGCTATCATTAAATTAAAAGAAAAAAAAAAAAGAGAAGAAAAAGATAAATGAAAAGAGGGCTGACGGTTTCCATACTTCAGTCAAAATTCACACAGCAAGCGAAGCTGTTAAGACTTCTTGGCATTGAGTAATTACTGTACACTTGTAAAACCAGGCTAAACAGAAGCCATGATACTTCAATAAATCCCAAGTACATTTAGTAACTCTTTTTATAAAGTATTTTATTGTCAGTAACAAATACAAGAAGATAGAAGGCACACAGCTTTTGATCATTTACCAGTGTGCTGAGGGCTAGTTTAGAACAGCAACTCACTTTTAAGTAAACATGAGTATTTTAATGAGTATCTTAACATTTCCGTGGCTGTTGAATAATGTAAATTCTTTTAGGCAGTATGAACTTCTCCAAGGCAGGCTGTGGCTTTTGGTGAGCCACTTGTAATGCTGCTGCATTAATTTTGTGGCTCATGTGTAACATTAAAAGGGAGAGGGGGAAGTTGTGATAGAATATAGGAAGAGAATAGCAGAAAAGCTAAGTTCCATCACATGAAAGTAGTTTAAAAACAGTAGTAAAACCTAACTCCAGAAAAAGTTCAAATAACCAATACATAAAACTAATGGTGATTCTGTGCATTTAATTGTAATTTCTGTTCTCAAAGTGATATTAGCCTGACTACCTTCAGTGAACTACTGATTTTTTTCTTCCTCCCTTTTTTTAGTAGTTCATAGAATGAGCTGTCAAGATAAGGAAAGCAGAGCAAATAATCAGTATGCCAGAGTTAACAGTAAATTACTTCAAATTCTTATTTTCCCAGATTCAAAATCATCATCATTACAGTATCTAATTATCACTTTCTAAATTACTGCGGAAGCTGCATGGATGAGACTCTGGAAACCAACTGGAGAAGGAAATGGTAGGTCAGAAGAAAGGAGATTGGGACAAGCAGAAGAGAAACAGGATGAGTTGTATCTGTGCTCCTTAATAAACAAGTCTGAGCAAAAATTTAAGATCCACATGCTAAAGCTATATTCACATCTGTTGATGAAAGGCTTATGTTGAAATGATGCAACTGATGTTTTGCCAAGCTGTATGGATGAGGAACTTTTGTATGCTTCAGAATCTAAAGACTGCAAGTGTATGAAAAATAGATGGTAACTGTCAGATCTTCAGATTAGCATGCAAATTAAAAAGCTGCTTGTTATGTCAGCTCTTGCAAAGTGTAGGTGTAAAAGTCTGCATCAACAGCTTCGGAGGAGATACTGGACAGTAGCTGCAAGCATAATGATGAAGAGAAGTGTTCATCAACAGCTTTCCAACACAAAATTTTCAATGATCTCATAGTATTCCCAGGGAAGAAGTCAAGAAGCTGCTTCACAATCTAATGTCAGGCCTCAGATGAAATAGCTGCATAGGCAGCAACAGTGGAATATGCCATGCCTGTTGTCTCAGAGATCACTTAGAGTGGTTTGGCGTTAGCTTACCACTTTGGTCTCCACTGTGCGCTTGTCAGTGACAGTACCCACCTCCTTCAAGAAGCTATCTTTTTGCTTCTCTAAGTTGGACCCTTACAAAGTTTAAAGCTATTTCCACAGTGGGATAAAGAACTGAAGATGAGGTTTTGTTCTGGGTTGTAATCCCAGCTCTGCCACAAGCTTACTACGTCACTGGTAATACTTCCCCACATTTCAATAAATCTAAATCAACATACCACTTTAAAAAAAGGACACACCTTAATAACTTGCTGTACGTTTCTGTAACAGGTATTCATAACTACTCTGGAGCTACTTAGTGTTAAATAGGAATGGAATCAAATACAGCAGAGTAAGGAGAGAAGACTAGTTACTTTTTCGCCATCTAGCATTTTAGCCGCACAACTGCTAAAGAAAGAGATCATCCCAAGAATATTTGGTGGTAGATGACAAACCTACAAATGTCAGTTGACAGCAGTTTAAGGAAAATTCGCTTTTTGATTTTTTTTTCCCTTATGTTTAGCTTTACGGAGAAGTCCTGACAAATATGTATCTTGTTCTTCCAGATGTACTTACTTTGTTCAGCACGTCTGCTAGCAATACACCCATGTTCTGAGTCTTTGAAAAACTGGCAATAGCACTGTAAAGCAAAAGAAAAAAGTGTTTAGCACTTCTATCTCACAGAAACACTTGTCACTTCCATTTTCCAGACCTAATACAAAACATTTTGTAATGAAAATCTAGGTTTTGCAGCTAAATCCTTTAATCACATTAAAGACTATATGATATTTAAAAAAGGTACGCTGCCTCAGAACAGAAAAATGCAAAAATCTGTGTTGCAGGCAGTTTTATTTACATACAGTTTTATACAAAAAATCTACATGTAAAATATCCTTAAATATCTCAAAAGCGACTTTTCTTGTCCACTGTGGAGTAGCTTCACAGAAGCTGAGCACTGATATCTACAAAATTTGACTCCATAATTTTCTTGATTCCAGTCTAGACCCATGAAAAAACCTGACCCTCTGCTCTTGGGGATGTTTCCTCTGACAGCATCATTTGTCAAGCAAGAATTTTTTGCACAAGATTATTCCATTAACTTCATATTCCAATGAAGAACGGCCATGTTACCAATATTCCACAAATAAATAATCTGTGGATATGAAAGAATTTAGTTCAGCAACAGGAAGAACTGTGGATTGCACATTCTTCCGATGATACCATTATTTGCAGTGACACCTCCACAGCTAAAACAGCATTGAGAAAAATCATTATTACCCTTACACATGAAACCAGATACCTTAAACGTGACTCTTAAAGAAGTAGATACTGCTTAAGTTAATGATTCTGTGGATCAGGCAAGACACACTTCCTACTGAAATTTCAATTTAGCAACCGATAAAGTTTGCCACACTGACAAATAAAAGTTACTCAAGATCTGTTTATCCCATCAGGTAACAATGACTATGGAAAAGACAGCAGCAAAATTACACCCAGGCAACTGGCAGTCAATGAAAATAAAAACCTTCTGACTCCAGAAAAAACACAAACCAAAAAAACCACCCCCAAGTTATCAAAAAACAACAACAAAAAATGCAACACACCAAACTTTGAATTGTTTTGCTTAAATAATGAGGTATAGCCAAATGTAATGTATTGTCAGAAAACTGTCAGGCAGGCATCTAGTTACTAACATGATGCGTTACATTCTATTATGCCATATATTACGCAGCAACTTCAGAGCAAGCATGCTTTTTTTTTTTAGAACCAAATCTCAAAGCTCAGCTCCTGCCAAAACCAATCTCAGCTCTGAGTAGCCACTTTAAGCTATGACACTGACTTTAAGCCTCTCAGACAATCTCATCTGAATAAGAAATTCAGAGGCAATGAGTCTGTATACCACAGCTACTAAACTACTTGACCAAGTTCTCTGTGACTTCTATGATTGCAACCCGACAATGACATCCATCATCCCAACAAGGTATGTATACTATATTGAGTAACCAGTGATTCTGGCACAGGGAACTAGTAAAGAAGTCAGTGTTACTGGCTCAGCTTTGTTCCAAAAATTGTATTGTAGGTTAGTGTCCTCCAAGCCAGTGAGGAAAAAAAAATATAAACAAAAACCTACAGTGGTGATTTCTGTAGCCTGCCAAGAAACAGAGCCATGTCAATCTTAAATATGGCTAAACCCAGTTAATTTAAAAGTTATCCAGCTGATTACAACATTCTAGAGGGGAAAAAAAAAATTAAAAAAAAAAAATCACATCTTGGTCCAAAAACTGCGTTCATCTGTCAGTCTCGTCACAAGCATCCTTTTTAGCTCCTGGCAAAACAGTCTATTTTACGATGACATTAGTAGATTACAGTACTTTGTACTGACTGTCAGTCACTCCGATGCTATGACTGCAATGTTCACACAGACATTCAACTGAAAAGGAAGCCTTCCTGACAGCACCTGAAGATACTCAGAAACACCAGAGGTAAATCTGTTTATGAAAAGTAATATAGGGAACTTAAATCTCAGTGTGGAAAAAAAAGCGGGAATCAGAACAAAGTCACCCAGACCACTTACCTATCTCCTGTCTAATCCAGGCTTTCTAAATGGTTACCTGGGTACTACAAAAACTCCATAGTATAGGTGGCTCCTTTCTTACAGGTAAGAAATAACTGATGTCCCTAAATCCCCAGCACTGAAAGGAGTAATTCACAGCTTCTGGGGTAATTCCAAGATACGCTTTAATAAAGACAGGATTCTAGAGCTGCTGCCCGTTTGGACAGGCCTCTTCAGCAAACCCAGAGCAAGGTATCATGAGGACAATACAAAGACTGTTTGAAGGGAGTTCAGTTCTTAAGAGATACAACAGAATATTCAATCTTATTTTGTTTCAGTTTCTTTTTATGCATAAAACTAGTCACAAATTAGGACTACAGGAGAGGCATCTACACCTGGACAGAAATCAGAGCCCAATCCTACAGGCAAAAATATTTGTGTACATGTGCTTTTTCATAATAAGATGACAAAGTCACTTTTAAAGCAGCAATAGACATGATCCCCACGCATACCTAATAAAAGTAATGCTCAACAGTTTCCAAGGGAAGAATGAATTCCAGGCTGCCCTCATTCTAAAGGGGACAAAACCCTCATCTCCTGCTCTCAAGAGCCTGCAAGATCAGACTGTGCTCTCCTCTTGGAGCAGGGCCACTGAGCAGCAACAATTTAATGTTTTAGAGGGCTAGAAAAAAGTGTACACTAGTTGCAGGAGCACTCATTAGAGAAGGAGATCCAAGTTCCAGTCTCAACTTACACATTATTTTAAGCACTGACAAAAGGGATATAGGTATTAAATGCAAAAAAGTTACAATGCAACAAGAGAAGTTACAAGTGAAATTTTAGATCCACCTTCCCAAGCACAATACTTTAACCATTACGTTTTGTCTCATCCCCACAAATTTTTTCTATGAAGTCTTTTTCCATGAGCCTTTTATCCATTAAACTTCAACAGGAAGCATCTAGCTCACTGGTGAAGGCAACTGACACAGCAAGATATGTACCATTTTTAGCTGACAACAGGCTAAAATTCAGGTCTTCCATTTCCTCACAAATATCCTAATCATCATATGGAGGAGTACATGTACACCACTTCCTTGCACAATGAGGTCATAGCTATCAGGACACAGCAGATTTGTTCCAAGAGCAGATCACTGGATCAGGCTCCTTTGAAAAAATCCTTAACGTCACAGTGACCCGTTTCTGAATGTCACAGCAATTATGAAGGGTGCTAGGTACTCTGCAATAACTATGCAGTTCTGCATATGCCCAAAAGAATTGCAGGCTCTTAAAAGGAACCTTTTGTGCAAAAAAAGAAGGTATGTGGTGAGATGAGGAGCATCCAAACCGGGCGGCCACCGAGAAAATGTAAAGTTGCAATAGAAGCAAAAACCTGACTGTCTAAACCCTATTTAGGCACTGTGTTCCATTTGGAATTTGGACTCTAAGCTAATTTCAGGAACACCACAAGTCGTTACAATTTTACCCTCTTAGCCTTATATTGGACAACTTAACTTTCTGTTAAGTGGTATTTAAGAAAAGTGCATATATTTTAGAAAAACATTCAGTCTTCATTTGAAAAAGCTGCAAGAAAATATTTGTTTTGATGACCACTTCAACCAGTCACTGCTACCTTATTCAAAAGTAGAAGCATGCCTTCATTTTGGGACAAAATAACTTGAGTAACCTTATGAAGTAGAAAACAGGAAAAGCCAAATTATATTTCAGATTAAAATAAGAATTATAGCCTATACAGGAGATAATAGACTCTTGGGGGGTGGGGGTGGGAGATGTGGGTCTAATTTTCTTCAGAAATGAGGACAGCCTAAAATTCATTCTTACTTCACTGCAAACTGTTTGACCACTACTTTACTAGGTACAGGTAGACAACACATGATTTTAATTTCTGTTCCATAAGACATGATGCCTTTTTCTTTCATTGCAAGGCATTGTCCTTAGGTTTTGAAGTTGGTTTTTTGCTTTTTGTTAAGTTGATGATTACCTCAAAGTTACCTTTTATCTATAAATTGCACAAGGTAATTTAAGAATTGAACTCTTCAGAGATTAAGAGTTGTCTTTGTTTTCAACCTTCAGCCCATTACCTATGAGCTTTAACTATGGGGCAGGGGGGAACAAGACCTGGAATGCAATACCTCGTTTTTTCTTTTCCTGGAGGTTTAGCTTTTTTCTCAACAGGTCTGTTTTCTGGCTTTGTAGACGCTCTCATACCTCCAGCTTTGACTGCAAGGAGAGAACAGAATTTATGTAAAAGTATCTACAGAATTACACTCTGCATTACTCACATTTAGAGAAGAAAAAAATACTTACACCCCAGATAACTGCTAACAAGAAAGCATCTTCCAATATTTAACTCTACGCTTAACTTTTGAACTCGCACATACACAGAAGTAAGCCAAAAAGAGATCCGACAAAGACTTTACCCTTCTGTGACATAGCGTACTTAATCAATTTCCAAATACTATAATCAAGAAGTCAGAGGGGTTTGGGTCACTGCTTAACTATATTAAATCTTAACGCCTTATTATATTAATATGCATTCTTCCCCATAACATCTGATAAAATAATTTTCATTTTACATTTAAAGCAAAATGAACAAACCTCTAAACACTTTCAGGTTTTTAAACAAGGTCACCAACAGCCATAAAGGTTTCATAATTTGCTCAAAGTATTCTAGAATAAACCTAATAATGCAGAGAAGAACCAGCGGCATACTCATCTTGTACTTGTGTTCTAACATGTTTAATTATATTCTATTAATATATCTGCCAATCACAAAACCAATTAGCACTAATTAAGCTACAGACAACCAAACAATAACAATCTATGTTCTGACGCACGTCAGAAAATTCAATTCTGAACAAAGAACATGTAAAGTTATCTAAAACATCTTGTTGAAAGAAATACTTTCTCCCTGTTCATGAGGGTATTTTAAGTTTTAAAACTGTAAGAGTAAGAAGGAAACTTAGCATGCATTTCTCATTATTTTGAAGAAGTTGCTTCATTTTACAGCAAGGTTCCAATTCTTATAGTGAATAATCAAGACTACAGTTTTCAAACTCAAATACTTGGGGGCAGGAGTGAACAGGGAATGGAGAAAAGTTTCAAGAATTACTCAGCTAGATAGCACAAGAAATGTATTTGGCTATTTTTGGGGAAGCAGATGTGTCCACCTGTAACACCCATTTTCTACCGACGCTGACTACTTGCCTTGTATCTCCTGCTTGCAGGTTTAGTTTTAGAAACAAGAATTGCCCTTCAGTCATGCCCAAAGCAGCCTTACAGTGCTGGAGTTCTGCAATATCCAGACTTGGCTTTTCTTTTTTCAAAATTACTTGCATACAGTTAATTATACTGCTGTATAAGCAGCAAATGAATCCCCTAGCCATCTTACAGCTGCAAATACACTAGAGATCTAGACTGAACCAAATTCTTTTGGGACTCTAACCGCAAAATGAAAACTCTCCTCTGAAATGAAAGTGTCAACCATTTCCAATTATCTACCAGTAAAGAGAATCAAGATTCTAAACACCCTCAGCTCACAAGGTATGAAAACTCCCCCTTGTCTTTGTAAGCAGGGAGATAAAATGAGAGGCACATTTAAACAAGAATGACAAAGAATTAAAAAAAAAAAAAAGACAAAACAAAACATAAAATACCCTGGAATATGTCAAGATCTTAGACTGAAGTCTTCTTGACATCATGTTCCCTTTCTAACAAGTTAATCCAGAAGACCGATGCAAATTATCCCAAGTATTCTTCCACAGCTTCTTCAGTGCTTAGATGTTTTTGTTTTTTTTAGGAATGAGTCAAACCGTAAATGGGAACCCAACTAAAATTTTGGAAGTAGATTAAAAAAAAGTAACTGCACCTAGATCCATGACTTTTGGTTTGGGACCTTCAGTAGGCACACGTGCAGGATTGGTGACGTCTAGATTTTTTTACAGTTTTAATTTAGCAGGATGAAGACATCCAGCCACACAGGGAAGCAAAGACATTTTAACGCTATGAAGTTTTACAAAAAGCACAAGGGGGAAGCTGGGGTGTTGGGCAGGAAGGAGAGATACTCCAAATGGGAAAAGATAGTATTTAAATACTAAGTGGCCAATCAGGAATTGGCTCTACTACCAACAAGCCCACAGACGAAAGTTATTTAAAATGATTAGAAATAACGCAGGATTTATTTTAGTCTTTTCACTGACTTTGAAAATAGCTGCTAGTAGCAGCTGTCAAACCTCTTCATACACATCCATGGCAGCGGAATAGTACAATATGGATGCTTCTGGTATCCACCAGAAAGCTCTTTTGCAATTTGGTGGTGGTTTTTTTTTTTCCCAAAACAATTAAGAGAGACGTCGTAGTTTTAATATAGAGTTCAATATTTGGATTTTTCTAAGTGCCTTGTAAGCCATGTAATCTAACAGTTAAGAGTTAAGAACCAAGTACCAAAACCTTTACTCATTTCCATGATTTAAAACACCATGTATTTTAAAAGAAAGAAAGGAAGGAGGAACACCCCCCTTCTTCAACCCCTCCCCACCTCCCC
>JANZLQ010000001.1:53489157-53512474 GCA_026212715.1 Elanus axillaris | reverse complement strand
TGAGGCGGCACCTGAGGGGCGGCGGCGCCTGAGGCGGCACCTGAGGGGCGGCGGCGCCTGAGGCGGCACCTGAGGGGCGGCGGCGCCTGAGGCGGCACCTGAGGGGAGCGGGCGGTGGTCGCGCCCGGAGCGAGGGGGAGAGCGGCTGGAGGGGCGGGAAGGAGCTCGTGGGAGCGGCTGGGAGGAGGGTTGTGGTGACTGGGGCGGCGGCCGGAGCGACGCACGGGGGGTTGTTCTGTTCCGCAGGTTAAGGCCGGGCTGAACTCCCCCCGGCTGAGGAGGCCGCGCTGAAAAAGCAGAGGCCGCGGCGCCGCAGCGTGAGGGCTTCGTCCAAGTCCCCCGAAAAGGAGGAAGTGAGCAACGAAAGGAAGAAAGTCACCGTCTGAGGGGTTAGTATTAGATTGACTGCTGTCTCATGGTGAGCAATTTAAGTTTTCTGTGCATTCCATACTAGCATAAGCCCTACTTTTTCTGTCAGTTATCAAAACGATCCTCCCTTCCAGTTTTAAGAGCTGCAAAAAACTTTAAAACATGAAAAATACCTCACAATACCTCCCGTTTCTGCATTATTTTATGATTTTACTATCTTTTATTACGAATGTATTACTGATACAATTTACATGAGAAGATCTTTATCTTGAGGAGTTGGTTATTCTGTTCCTGCTGCCTGTACCTTACTGAAATTGCATTTTTGTCCGAAATACAATAAATTACATGTGAATCAGCTAGCACGTCATAAATACAGGAGGGAAACAGCATGAACAGTAAGGACCTAAGTTCCAAGAAAGGACAACAACAAAGCTGCTGGGCAAAGCCACATTAACATTATAAAAAGTAGTCTCTCATTGTCCATAGGTTTTCCAAATCCTTTGGAGAATGAAGGCTGAACTTTGTCAGCTTGAACGAGACATTTGAAAGATCCAATTAATTTATTATAAAATCAAGTTACCCAGTTCACTTGGAAACAGGTTGGTAAGAGACTATTCATTGCTCACCAGGCGTCTAGGGCGGTGGTCTCCGAAGTGAGGTGCGCGCAGCCCAGAGGTTGTGCAGGACTGATCCCTTCGTGTGCATAAAGAAAATTTCAGAACTTGTGCTTATATTTGTTATATTTAGAAGAGAAAAAAAAAGAAAATATACTTTACTAATATTTAATATATAGCTTGACACTAGTCCCTTCACTTGGCCTGTAAGTTAGAGGGTCCTGCCTCGTGGATGGTTCCAGCGTCTCCCGGAGGCAGAGCGGGTGTTCACAATGCAGCGGGTGTTCACAATGCAGCGGGTGTTCACAATGCAGCGGGGTTCCCAGCAGCACCCTCATTTGTTTGCTCGCTTTCAGTGAATTGTGAGGTATTGCAGTTTGTGCCGGCCTGGTTGAGTGGATTTATGGATTTTGTTATCTAGTTTTAACTAAAATAATGCTCACAAAATAGGCAAGTGGCTTAAAGAGATTTCTGCAAAGAATCCATGGGTTGCAGATAATGCAAGCGCAAGCAAACAACAAGAAAATGGCAGAGCTGATGCTTCACCTACTCCTCATACAAGCTCGTCAGCTATATTATGAGGTAAAAAAAATGATGATCTAACCAGATCTGAGGAGAAACGGGGCAAAAACTTTTGAAATTATCAAAAAGACTACTTGAAATACAGGTTTACACCTGCTGTCGTTAACGATGAACCTCACCCTAATTGTGTATTATGCCCTGAGATAATAGCTAATGATAGTACAAAGACATCACCATTAGCAAAACATTCAAAACTTAAGCATCCAGAAAATGAAGACAAACCTCTACAATTTTTCAGTGATTTTTTTTTTTTTTAGAGTCATGTGATACTTGATCACATACATAATTTCACTAAACTTAATTGTAAATCTTTAGAAGCCTCTTAAGGTTTCTTACTGCAGTGGTTTAACCCTGGTGGGCAGCTCAGCCCCACGCAGCTGCTCGCTCACTGACCCCACAGTGGGATGGGGAGAGAATCTTTTTCCTTCTGCTGTGGTAAAAATGGCTGAAATAGTACATGGAAAACAACACGGAGACAAAGTAAAATACATTCCTTTGTCAGCAAATGCTATTGGAAGATGTAGAGAAAATACTGCTGAAAATTTGAAGAAACAAAGTGTTAGCACACGTGCGTTGCTGGTGGTTTGCTATACAGTTGGCTGGAGGTACAGGTATTTCTAACATGTTTCGGCATATGGTATTGCTAGATTCTGTTTCAGTAATGACACACAGTAGAAGTACTTTTTTTGTGAACCACTGAAGGGAAGATATACTGGATACAGTCTCAACAGCAAATGAATTCTTTAATAAAATCAGTGTTTTATGGAAAAAACATGCAAGTGTAGCCACTGATGGGGCAGCTGCTTTGACTGGAATAAAAGAAGGATTGTAGAGTAAGCTTACAGAGATTGCACCACATGTGAAATTAATTACCTGCTTCATTCATAGGCAAGCTATTGCAGCAAAGAAGTTGGAGCCAGAAGTGCACAAAGTGCTAGAGGATGTCATCGGTGTGGTTAATTTTATAACAAGAAGACCTTTAAGTTGTAGAATGAGATGGGGAGTGACCGTAAAAACCTTTTGTACCACACAGACCTTCTTTGGTTATCTCATGGCAAAGAGTTTTCAGACTTAAAGATGAGTTACGCATTTTGCTTTCACAAGAAGGTAAGTGTTCCAAATTTGGTGACCTTTTCTCTGATGACAGGTGGCTGTCAGTAGTAGATAATCTAGCTAACGTTTTCCAAAAAATGAACAGTTAATGTGTCCCTTCAAGGTAAAGGGGACACTTCAACAATGAGTGAGAAGGTAACTGCTTTTTGAAAGAAACTGGTGCTGTCGAGAGAGTGTTTTGCAAACAAATGTTTGCAAATTATTGTTACATGGTATTGTGCCAAAAATGACGTGTAGCCTATAAAAACTCTCATATATTTACACTTCGGAAACTCAGAAGCAGAAATTCCTGACCTATTTAAAAATCTTCCAAATGAAGCATTTCACTGGGTTTTGAACCCATGTGTTAAAAATATAAAAATGCAACACCTTCCAATTAGTTTGCAAGAACAACTGATTAACCTCAGGGAAGGTGAAAATTTACTGGCCAAATTTCAAGAAAAGCCTTCTCATAGTTAGGAGATCGGAGTGAAAAATTAGAATCATGATTTAGAAAGTGCAGGCAAGAATGCACTTCTTCCATTTGGATCTGAGTATCTTTGTGAGTTGGCGTAGGGGTTTTTTTTCAGCTGTGACGGCCACTAAAACCAAGTATCAAAACAAACTGAACTTAGACCTTCAAATTGTTGTTACCACAAAATGTTAAACCAGTATTTTATAAAATAATGAAGCATATTCAATCATACAGCTCCCACTGAAATATTAGTATTATATTGTTCATTATTAATTTTTTGTGAGCAGAAGGGTTTCTTGTACCATTAATAAATATAAAATTATTTTTTTAAAAGTTAATCTTTATCTCATCCTTTAAAACTTCTATTTTTGTGTATTTTTTGTAAGGTACTTTATTAGCACAGTAGTACTTGTATATAATTCATGAATTAATATACATCTATTGGGAGTGTGGGCTCAATATTTTTTTTACTGATAGGTGTGCACAGTCAAAAAAGTCTAGAGACCAGTGTTATAGAGGTTAGATTTTAATTTTGTATTTGTATTGCAATCTTTTGGACGTGACTTTGTACTGCTAAGTTTTTAAGTGGAGAATCCAGCAAGCATGTTGCCGAAATGCACCCTTATTTTGATAAAAAGAGGCTAGAAATTAAGAAATGCATATGTAGACTCTTTATCCAGCTGATTTTATTATTCTTATCTGGAAGGGCCCAAATGAGAGTCATGGGCAAGTCTGTTCAGCCACTACCTTTTCTTTTAACTTGGTGTACTGGGATTAGACAGAGCTGTTGCCAGCAGTTTGTAATGCAGTGTCAAGCTGTGGAAGCTGGAGGCTGACCACAAGCGTGGATCAACGCCCACCTTTAGTCCTGTCAGTCACTTCTACACCTCTGTGGGAAAACAGGGACTGCCTTTCTGTAAAGCAGGGTTCAGAATTCTGCCGCCGTATATAGTCTAAGTTGTCCCGAACTAGCATTTGGCCTAACTGTGAGGTCAGAAGCAGCCTATTCAGCCGAAAAACATCACAGTTCTACTTTTGAAAGCCTAAATACGATTTAACTAAATAGGGCTTTAGTGCTAAAGCATCAAAGGCTGTAATCCTTGAGTAATTTAAGCAACCCCCCTGCATTTCAGTGTACAAAACCTACTGAAGTATTCATTATTGCCCTGTCTGCTTAAAGAAGAAAGCTTAGCATGTTGGCAACAATACAAAAAGGGCATGGAGATACTCACAAGCTTTTATTCTTAATGTATGAGAAAGAATTCATTAAAATCATAGGCAGTTTCAAAATAGTCTAAATAGTTTGGATGCATAGTATCCAAAATACAGATGTGGCATACAGCTGAATTACTTGTACTCTGAAATCACCCGGAAGACTGTTAGCTGCTAGATACAGATATTTTCTCTGTTGTAAGTTACATACATACTGAAAAAAACTTGTAAAAAAACTCCTTTGTTTCCAGGCCTGTTTTAACTTACTGTTACACTTCAAAATTACAACAGTACAGCCTTTAACAAATGCTTCTAAATTATCTAATGCGTAGTAATAAAAAGGAGCTACACTACTTAATCTGTATAAAAGTTTCACAGAATTTATTAAAAATACTCACCTGTCATAATGTTTAAATTATCAAGTATTTCATCATTTCAACCAAAAGATCCGATTTTGTCATTCAGAAAATCTAGCCTGAATTTCATTTGCTCTTTGAAAAGCTGTGTTACGAAGTTAAATCTTTGGCCACAATGGAGTCTCTTTGCCTTCAGTAGCACCATAATTTAACCCTCAATTAATACCGAATGTCTATAAAGTGACTGTGACATTTGTGTTAAACAGATGTATTTTCAAAGGGGTAACATCAGTAATAAAATTAGGAACATCCATTATTTTTCTTTGTTGCTTAATATATTAAATATGTATAATTAGTTGTAGCAGCCTTCAGTTAAAAATTTTCCAGCACTGGATGGCACAAGCAGATTTTTCATTCGTACATAATTTCTCATGTATAGTTCATTGTAATTGTTCTCCTTCTTAAATAAGAAATCAGCAACTTAGTGACAGACTGTTAATGAAATATGGTACATTCTGTTTAAATACTGTCATTGACAATGAAGACATCTAAGCAACCAGCACATTTTCTTAAACTGTTTTTATTGTCTCAGATCAATATCAAGGTAGCACGGCTACTGGAATACCCTGCAAAAGTTGAGGAGAAGTACTTGCTGTAAACAGCAAAGGACCTGGTTTCAAAGGTAGCGTTCATTAATGTTTTTAATTACTACATAGGAAGCTTTTTGTATGATTAATACCTAATTCTAAAATAACTCTACTGTGAACTATTACTCGGTAAGATTTTCTGAATCCTGCCTGTGATTTTTATCATCCTGGCATTCTGGTAGTTAATCCTGTTTCATCCTGTTTGGAAATAGCGTTGTCCAAAATAAATGTCCTATGTAGGAATAGCATCACCCAAGGTAAGTGTCTGATTATAATAATCTTATGATGAATTATAAGAACTGAAAGTAGATATAGCTAATCTGGAATTATTTGTTCCATAAACTTCTTCCCAGTTTCATTTTCAGTTTTTCAAATTAAAAATTTCATTAAGGAATTATCTGTTAAATGTTTACCATCTGTGTTGTAAACCATGTGGATGAAGAAATCTTCATCATAAATTTTGGCATTTTCTTGAATCTGTCAGTGATTATAATCTTTTGTATTGAGGTAATGGTACCTTCAGGTCCCTAGGCATTGGGCAGGTAGAGTAGAAGGTAGTTCCTACTCCATCCTTACTCTGTCCCTAAACAGACAAGTCAAAAAAGGTCGGTGTGCATATACATTTATATGCCTATGTGTGCTGGGAAGGGAGAATAGAAAGCAATACTAGAGTATTACCAACACTTGCTGTATTATTATGTAGCGACTCAGTGGCTTAAAAAGACAGCTATGAAAGCATTGCTCAGGGCTTCCTGATGCATGCAAGAATAACCCCTGCCTGAGTCGGAGAGCAGAATCTGCATATATTGTGATGAGACTGTAAATTTTATCTGCAAGCAGTTGCTGAAAGCATAACACATAATGCCAAATAGGTTTTTCTAGAATGCTGTAAACATGTTCTGCTTTGCTGTGCCAAAACATTTCATCTCAAAAATGAGCTCTTCTAGAGATTCTGAAAGCAAAACATGAAACAAGAAAAAATTCTTAGTCTCATGATTTATTTGGGATTGTCTTATTCTTGGATCTCAACAATTTAAAAAAAAAAAAGGAGAGAATGTAAAAATAGGATGCAATTAAGTGGAAGCAGAAGAAGGGGGAAATGAAGTAGAAAAAGTAGAAGAGAACATGGAATAAGAAACCAGTAGGGATTTACAGCATGACATCTACCTTACGGATGACTACTGTTGGCTTGGATTTTTAGAGCAGAAGTTAAAGAACATCCAGTCTAAATGAGATGTGTTTGATATTTTAGTTCTGTATGTATGAGGCAGGAAATAGCTTTGAAATGCAGCAATTTCCTCCCTAGAAAAGCAACTTACTTTGCAAGTATTAAAGTCAATAGTACTGCGTGCCTCTGCCAGTAAGTGTTTAGCTTGAAATGGATGATGACAGTTTTGACTGGGGAAAGAAATTCTTTCAGATAAAATGATCTGAAGGAGAGATAACAAAAGGAACTTTTTTTCTGAAGTATTTGTTCAGTAGTAAGAGTTTTTCATCTTAATTTTACTCTGCCTCAGCAGAGAAATACCAATTTTTCAGTTTATTTACATGAACTTGGGTATGGTACCCTCCTCGTAGCAGAGCTGAATGATTTGGGGGCTTTTCCTTAGGATAACACAGCATTTATTTTCTCTGCTTCTGCTAATAGCAATGACAAATGAACCAAAGTCAGTACTCCTTATACTGGTTAGGTATCGGAATCTTCTTTTTCTGTTTGTATGCTAGTCACTCTTAGATATTGTCCTCCGGTTTCAGTCCCAGAAGTTGAAGCATGCAATAGCAAACCTGTTAAATCCTTGTATCATTCCTTCTCCCAGAAGCAGCATAGTTCTCAGTCAGACATTGTAAAAGAGCTATGAACTTAATGTGTTTCATTACTGGCGTATTTTGGCAAGTTGTGGTGGTGATTCCCATCCACGGTCCTATTTCCATGGAAGTCCTGATCACATAAATATCAAATTTCACAGATGTTCATCTGGTGCTGGGGATAGACTTCTTTTAATGGTAGTAGTCTGTGAATGACTGAATTAGGAATGGAATTCATATTGTAATGGTTTATGTATTTTTAGAATGTGGGTTTTTTTGCATAATGGAGGCATATGTGGGAAAGCCTGTGGTCAGACACAGAATTTTAACTGTGATAAAGAGACAATAGTCATAGGAAGTTTTTTTGAGTGGTGCTCTCTCAGTGCTCTGGAACTTTCGCCTTTTGTGGCAATTCGTCCTTCGGAAGGGAAGTTATTACCTAATTGCGAAGTTTGAAAAGCCACTTGGCAGAATCAAGCATCAACATGTTTCCAAGAGGACTGTCTGATTACTTGATCTAATCTAGCTAATACCTATTAGCATAATTATACACCAGGCATAGTCCACATCCAAACCAAGCACTTCAGCACACAGGCATATGGTATATCTTCCTCATGTATCATGTTTAAATTCGTATCTCTATGTTGTTAAGTCTATTGCTTATGACTCTGCAGTATTTTCCCTTATCCACCTTATCTCCAGTATTGCTCATTTTCAAAGGTCAGAATTACTAATCTGTGGCTACTGATATAAACTGATACTGGTTTTACATCTGGTAATTGAATGGTGAAATACTATTCCTGGTTTCTTAAGCTCGGTTACAGACAGGCAACAACATTTGTCAGTTGAGTCAATACAGCTGTTTTTAGATGCTGCAGGAGCATGATGGAGACAACAAATGTTCTGGTGCAGGTATATGACTTATTTTTTATCAATACAAGCTTTAATTTTTTTCCCCTCTGTCCTGGGCTCTTACTGTCTCTTTATAGTAGTTCAGCATAAAGTTAATAATGTAGCAAAGAACATTATTGTTAAGTATCTAAAGCATGGAGAAGACCAATTAGTGAAGGCAACTGGATGTTCAGTGGTTTTTATATTGATACAGTTGTTCACTAGTGCCTATATTATGCATCTGACAAAATCTGTAGGAAGTCTGGCTTCACATCTGTAAAGCTTACCTGTTACTTCTAGGAAACCTGAGAAGTTCAAGTCCTGGTTCTGATCTGGATGCCAGTTGTTTCACAGACTACAGGAGAAAAAGAGGTGTCCAGGCACTGTATAACAGCGCTGGAAGGTAAAGGGTAATATCATTAAGGAGAAGTTATACCTTACTGGCTAATATTTGGCTATAGAATCAAACTTTGTTGATAGAATGCCTAGAAAGATATACCTTTGTCATCATGTGTTCTATCCACCTAATTATCCTTGTTAAAAAAAATATTACTGGATAGTGGAATAAGTGAATCAGTTCTAAAGAACTAAATTGCAACACACTGAGCTGTGTGGAAGATCTTACACAGATTTCACTATTTCTGTCATATCATAACAGCAACACTTGTTTCCTCAAAGGTTAAACATGAGAATTCACTGTATTTTGTTGCTGTTGATCATGGCTTTGGACCTTCACCGTCAGAAAACAGCTTGATGATGGGAAGCAAAGGCAAGCAAAATATTTTTAATACCTTGCAGGTTTTACATGCCATGTGATACTGAACTCCTTGGAGCTAGCCAACTGCAAATTACATGTCGTCGTATCTGTTTTTCCCGAGGAAGTATACAAAATCAACCTTTGCTATTAGGGTGACCAGCCGCTAGAGGGCACGTGATATTCAGTAATTGAATGGTAATCCTTTGCCATACATAGCTTCATAATGAACCCAGTTGTAAACAAGAAATTTACCTTTTTCTTGGTGTGTAGAAACTGATTTAAATTCTCCAGTAATTTTCATTGGAATAGCAGCTTTCTGAAACAGTCATGGTTATGGGATACTCCTTGGAAGCATATGAATAAGCTGGAAAACAGGGGGAGAGAACTGTGAATCGCCACTGCTCTTTTTTGGCTGGTTATCATTAATAGCAGGGTTGGGATAACATTGTAGTAGTACGGAGCTAAAATTTCATTGCTGTATTTACACAGAGGAATAAAGTCCTTGCAGAATGTCATAAAAATTACAAAAAGATACTAAAATTGAATAATCACAATTAGTTTTAGTATACCCATTTTTCTTCTATTTGTGTTGTTACAATAGTTATGGGGAGATTCATCTTGCAAGCTAGATTACAGTCTTTCCTTGTTTGAGTGTACAGGTCAAGGCTGAGGATAAGTAAACTGCAAGTCTTCTCTAGTTGCTGCCCAGTTAGCTTTTTCAAAGGCAGTGTTGTGCAGGCGAAGTGGGTTAGTCCTTCTGTCTTGTGAGGTGCCAATCGTGCAGAAGAAAATGAGGAGGAAACAGAGATACAAGGATTCCTCCCTTTCCCCCATCAGACTACAGAATGGGATCAGCATGTATGGGGCAGTAATACATATTATGCTATATAAATAGTATGTGTTGCAGACTGTGGAAATAGAAGTCTTGGGGACACATGTCCTCCTTGTGATCTTGTTTATATGCTGCTTCAAAGTGCAGGAAGTGATTTATCTGTACTGTGTTGACAAGGGAACAAAATTATTTCATATTCTCATAAATGTAACTGTATAGATATACTGCCACTAGATGGTGGTCACGAAGCAGAGGATTTTAGCATTTGTAGGACCAACAGAGCTGGCAAACTGAAATGAGCTTTCCCACATCTCTTAACACACAGGCTTTGTAAACTAAACAACTTACACCCCTGTGCCTTACTAGCACAGTTTCATGCAATTTGAAGAGAAATCTTCATCTTAGTATGTTTGTCCCGATAGCAGGATAGTGCTACTTGCACAACGCCTTCTGCGCTGTTGCACTGGACAGGCTTTATGGTCTTACTTGTTACCTGCCACCATATGTAGCACATTATTTTAAAACCCCTTAGATTAGGGAAGATAATCACTGAGGCAAAGAAAATTGCATGGCAGCTAGATCTGCAAAAAATATACGGAGACACCTAGTGAGCGTTTTGAGAGTGACTTGCTTTTTTGTGCAATTTAAGTCAGTAGGCTCTGTTGGAAACTATATTCTTAGGTTTCAGTGTTGGTTTCAAATACGGGTAATTTTCAACCTTGTTGAAACAGACGTCAAAGCTTACTTGCGTTCTATGGCAAAAGTTCAAGAAAACAGCTGAGAGTGGTTTTGCTTAGTCTTTTTTACAAGCTTCATTGTCAAAATTCATAACTTGTAAAGAGTTGAACAGGATGGATGTTGCAGGGAGTTACAGTCATGTGAAAGGAGTAGGGTTATAACAGAATTTGCTTTGTAGCCCTTAGTATGTCTGGCATGAGCAGGTGTTAAAATACCTATAAAATTTAGAAGATCTTTTTTTTTTATTTCCAATGCTTGAATGTTTAATATTGTCGGCAAGCTAGACAAATTCAAGTTAAATGCCTATTTGACAATTGATGAATGGCCTTATCCCTATTTCATTGTACGGCTTTGTAATTGTGTGCAGTATTTGAAATTAGATAAGTCTTCTTCTAAAACAACATAGTAACCTCTCTGGATGAGTGACAGCTTTAAATAGGACCTGGATCAATAGGAGTGCTGGAGATTTTACAGCCAAACTGAAGGAATGATTATTTTGTTCCCTTGTTAAGCACTCATATACAAAGATTTATTTGGGGGCAGAGGGCATTTCATGTGATGTGACGATCTCCATTTCCTGTATATCTCTGGCCATTCTGGGGATGCAATGGGAGATTCTGGATTTACTTAACTATTTGAATAGTTTTAGGACATAGTCAAATGAATTGCGCTACAATGCAGTGACTTGATTATATAATGAGCTGCAGGTCTTTTGTGTTTAGTCCTAATGGAGATCGATCTCTTCTTGTAGTGTGTGATTACTTTGTGCTGATGGACAGGTAGATAATTTGTTTCTCACTCTTCCTGGTCAAGAAAAATGAACCCATATATGACTTTAAGAATTAGCTGGAAATTACCACATTAAATATCCTGCTGCTTGTGTTATTCTTGTACACATAATTCATATGAAGTAGAACAGACTACAAGGTGATCTTTAGTATATAAAAGTGGTATGTGTAAAGATATTTACTAATATTTAGGGTACCCTGAAGTAGTAAGGAGATAGAGTGCCTGAAATTATTTGCTTGTTCTAGGACTCAAACTGATCAACTTCATGGCTAAGGTCAGTGAACCAGCTGACTCTGAGAAGCTGATCCAGCCCTTTGGACACCTGTGGAAATGCTACTGCTGTAGGCTCCCAAAGGGAATGCCTGCTTTGCTGTTTACACCACTATCAATCTCTATTGCCATGACAAAAAAAAAGTTGAACTTTGTTTCTTCCTGTGGCAGGATAGTGCTTTCTGCAGAAACTGCCTCCAGGCAGTTGGACCAGACAGCTGCTATGACTGTGCTTGCTATTAGCCACTGCCACACCCATTACATTCTTTTATAACCACTTTTATGCCCTAGACTAACCACAGAAGCAAGAACTTTCTATTTTTGCAATTTAATAGCATACCTTTCCTGTGAACACTGCCTTATTGTGTACTTTTCCTGGCCTGTTTTCAGAAGAGGTGTGATCAACACCTGAAATTTCATCTGTGTCCACATTAACTAGTCTGCCCTCACTCTGTGGTAGCATGCCCCATATCTTTACACAATGCGTAGGAGTTGAGTCAACTTTTCATGCGGTTTGAGCAGAAAGAAATGCTTTGAACATACAAAGAGGATCAAAACCTTAATGTTATGTATGAATGCCCATGTTCAACAATGGAATGGGCAATTACATATGATGGGTATCTCTGAAGAAGCTGTTGCATTCTCTTTTTGAGAACTCCATAAAGTATTCCTGTTCTGATATTTTTTCTAGTCCTCACATCCCCCTCTAGAGCTTGCCTACAGATGTGGTTAATTCCTTGATTTTCTTTGTCGACTTCACTCTCTATCTTTTTTTTTTTAAACTCACTAGGTTCCACAGACAAGGGAAACTGTTGTCTTAATTGTTTGCTTGCATGAGCCAACATGTCACTGAAGATTTAATGTGCAGATTCATAGTATTCTCATTGGCAAAGTATTTTAGCACAGATCATGGTCATCATCATTCTTTGAATTACTAAATCCTTTTGCTGTGGGGAAAGAACCTATTTTAAAATATTTACAGCAACAGACTTCACAGTGCAAGAGCAAATGTTTAGTTTTCTACTCTGTGTGTAGGCTTAACCCTCCTTCTAATAGTTAATTGATGGAGCTATGAGTGTTTGCCATTTGATTTCCTAGGGTAACACTCCTGCTGGTGACTGGCAGGTTTTCACTGTTCTTCATAAAGCCTTTTGTTAACGCACTGATGGATCTCTGAATCCAAAAACGTCCACTGTGTTAGTAATCAGCTCGTGTGAACTGATGGAAGTCTACCCTAGAAATTTCAGATAGTCTGCACATTAGCTATGACATGTAAAGCTTCCATGTGGCATGCTTTATCCCAGCTCATCTTCAGTAACTAATTTAAAAAAAAAAAAGTTCCCTTGTATGAAAGTACAGCAGGACTCATTTAATTAGAAATACGATTTTAAAAGTTGGTCTTTTTTGCCCACAATATTGCTTTTTAATTGTTTTCTAACATTTGTATGAAGTCTTGTAAAAATGCATGTTACAGTCTGAGGTCATGTATGTCCTACGTAGGTTATACAGAAGTTGCCTTCAAATTTGCTAGTGTGAGCACATCTAGGAATAACAAGAAGCTCAGTTAACAACTTGAGTATTTACCCAGCTTCTTGGATAGATGCTGCAGCCTCCGCTGAGTTTTGAAGCTATTTGAAGCTACTAGTGAAGCTGCACATTTAACAATAATCGAAGTAGACTAAAGCTTTAGTTGCCAACTGTGCCACTTGGGCCATTGGGGTTATTGAATTCATATTAAGTGTTTTAGAGAAGTGTGTTCTCATTACAGTGTTTCCAGTTCCACATATGAAGAGGCAGATTGACATGCAGTACAAGTTACCAACACATAATTGTAACCCATTTTCCTCCTCCTTCCTTTAGTGTAAGACACACATACAACAATCCAATGTAACTTTGTTGTCAGTCTGTTGTTTTTAAATTTCCTTTGTATTCCGTAAGGTCCTCTGGCCAGAGGATTACTTTCCCGAGTGGAAGTTGAAACATACTAATATCATTAGAGAAATTAAATCAATGTAAATTAAGGGTTAGTCTGAACTGACTGTTGTCCAATATTCTTTTTCCTTCTCTCATGAACTGTAATTACTGTCTTGTGTGGAATAAGCGAGTAATTCCCCCATTTTGTAGTTCTCTACTGGCCTCTGTCGAGTCTTGACCTTTGTCAAGAAACAAGTCAACTATTCCTCACACATTTTCCACTGTGGTAGGCAGTCGTACGTGTAGATGACAAGGTGGTGCAAAGCAGAATGCCAAAGCAGTAATAGGTTGTGAAGGCTGCATCAAAGTAAGTCTTTTGACTTGCTCTCTTTAGAACAGTGTTTCGTTTCTCAGGCACATATCCTCAGTCTTGCACATTATGTTTCCGACTCTTGCTTATTTTCCAGTGTTTATACTTCAGTTATTTTCATTTTACTTTTTTGCTTCTGAAGGTTAAGTATGACTAGTATAAATGAGGCCCAATTTTGTCCAACAAAGTGAAACGTAGACAAATTCTAAATGTGTTGTGTTAGGTTGGAGTATGTAACACATAAGACCTTCTTCCATAGCTTTTATTTCTTTACTTCGTTTATTTAAATTTATTTTTATATGAATTTGGTTCAGCAGAATATGCTGTTCTCTGTTCTAGGGGGATACTTGGATATATAGTCCATTGTCTATCTGATGTACATATTTATGTGTAGGATGGATGGCATATTATTGGGAATATACCTTTCCTAACCTTCATTTTAATAGCAAAACAATTCATATTAGAACTTGATATCAACAGCACATGAGGCTTATTTAATATAATACACAGTGTTGCAAAACTTGAATTTAAGCAGAGGGCATAGTGCAGAAGTAGCAAGTCAATATAAAGCAGGAGGAGGCACCCCACTGTTACATATGAGACTGACTGGTATCAGTCAGTGTTTTTTATAGAACAAATACTGCATTCTAGTTGAGTTTCCGATATAGTACAAATTTCTTACTTCCTATGTCCAATTTTTTTTTTTTTAGAAAGTGATGCATCCATATGGAACTCTGGATTTGGTCTCGGTCCAGATGTGAGGCATTGCATGGGAAATGTGAGCATTCAGAGTGCTCTAAGCCATGGAAGACTGAAAAAATACACTCTTCCAGCTTTTTTCCCCCTCTTTTCACCAGAAAGTTACACAGAGAATATAAATGTTCCATAAGATGGAATAAAATGAAATTATGCTAAAATCTCACCAAGGATTAAGTTACTTTTTGAGTAAACTTATTAAACATATGCAGAACTTAGAAAAATATTGGGTATCCTTACCCTTCAAAGAGCCTCCTTGAAAGACAACATGCAAGGTTAAGGGAAAAATAAGCTATGTCTGGTTTTCTGTATTTCAGCTCTTCATCTGTAGGTGGTTTACTTTCTAAAGACTTAAAGATCTGGCTTCTTTCATTGGAAAAATGCATGCTATTGCTTTTCACCCAGCATATATGCTCTAGCTACTGTAATAGCTGATAGAAAGTATTTGAGATGTAGTGCTACGGGTGCTTTGTTTCTTTGTTTTGGCACAGCCCATTTTAACATGCTGCCATAAATGAAATTTTGCTTATGGCAGGTTGAAATTAAAGTACACAAGTCTCCGAGAGGTTTCCATGTTTTCTTTTGATATTGAAAATACAGGCTTTTGACAGTTAATGTTTACTCTGGGAAGTAATGCATCCCAGGTACTCTGCTGACTCTTGTACCAGGTTTGTGGAGACACACACACACAGTCCCACACAGACTTGAGGGGGGGGGCTCAATGAAGCAAACTGTGACTGCGGTACTTGAGTGGTTGGTACATGCTCTAACGCTGTGTGTTACTTCAGTTTTATTTGTTTGGTTGGTTGTATCAGTATGGTTTCAGATTAGATGTCTGGTGTGGAAAGCTATATAGCTGATGATGGATTTGATTGTCCTGCATCATGTTCACAAACCCAATCAATCAGAACTGTTTTTCTGGGGTTAAGCTAAAAGTCCTCTAGAATATTCCAGTTAGTTACACATTTTAAGCATACCTGATTAGGTTTTATGAAAATAGCACATCTACGATGATTACACTAGCATGTCTAATTATGATATAATTATGAATTCTACTGTTAATGAAAATGCCATGAAGAAAGCTAAGTAAATATTAATTTTTTTTCGATAGCCTGAAAAACCTAGTAAGAGCAAAAATTACCCTCCATATTTTTTGAAAATGTAGGCATTTTAAACTAATGAATGCCCTGTAAGTTATATGCATCTAAATATAAAATATTTAGGATCTCTAATAAAGTAATGATATCTTTGGATAAAGGAACTCACAAAATACCACTTTGATGCTGACTGTGAGCCAGTGAAGAACCTTGCTGCTGATTTCTGCCTTCCTTTGCGGACTGTGAGTTCTCCCACCTATGTCACGTGTTCGGAAAGATGTATCTCTCCATATCCCCTGACAGAACGCTCTGAACATTACCCTGCCTCTGATTTAGGCTTCTCTGAGGTAAAACATCAAGGTCTTCTCCTTAAGAAGTAAACCCATACTGCAAGAAGTGCTTTTTGTACACCACTCTTATATCAAGTTTTCAGACATTAATGGCTTGGTTGTGAAAGAAATTGGACTGATGGCTGTTTTCCTGTCTTGTATTTGCCAGACTCGGTGACTGACCATTTATTTCAAATCTGTCTTGATGATTAGAAGCGCAAATCTTTTAAGAGCTTGAGTTTTTAATCCTGGCTCTGACAGTATTCAAATCCTAAGCTAATGGTGGGGTGCGCAGAGAATACAGCCGGCAGCATACTTCAGATCAGGCTGTCCTGCAAATTCATGGCTGTGTTTATTCAAGACCACTCACCCAGTAGAAAGCAGATACATCTTCTCATGAGAATGTAACAGGGAAAATAATGGAATAATTTTACGGTCAGATGTTACAGGATCCATAATGCAGTATATATGTTGCATTCACATGGTGTTGAAGGCATGTTTTAGCTTTGGAAAGTGCTGTTATGTGCTTCATGGAAAATGGTTGTGATAGGTAGCGAATGTTGCTCAGTACTCGTAGCAGGGCTGGAGGCCTCTGCTACCAATTCCTCTGAGAACAGTTGGTCTAAAAGGCATCAGACCTTTTGCTGTATGTCTAAACTGACAGAAGTCAGCCTTTTCAGGTCTTCGTTTCTGCAGTCCATCTGCCATGCTTACACATTGCTTGGCAAGGTGGGAGGCAGCGTATCCCCTGTGAATTGTCTTTTGGCAGTCTCCTCTACTGGCATGCGATAACGCGACGATAATTGTACCCACGTATTTCCTGTCCGGCTTCCCATTCAAACCAGCAGTGCAGGAGGGGTGTATAGCTGTTAGTTGTGAGGAGACTGGCAGAAACTCAGCTTTGAGAGTGGTTTCTTGATACTAAAACTATTGCCATATGTGTGAGAAGTTTTAGCTGAATAAACTTTGCCAGAGGTGAGCAGGTTTAGCCAGCCAAAGATTATGGTTGTGTTGCTATGGCTATCTCATTTGGCATAGCTCTTAGGAGTAAAACGTGGCATTTGCGTCACTAGCAGGTCATTTTGAAAATGTTCTCTCCTGAAGCGGCATGGCATAGGTTTTGAGATTATTGAAGCTCTTCTCGGACAAGAGGAAGTATGCTATGGCTGTCTGTAGAGAATTGCACATGGGTAGAGTGAGTGTTCGTATGAACCTACTAACTGAATTGCTTGAAGTGCTGCTGGTCATATAAGGGAAATGTCAATCTTACAGTATAGTCATCATAATTCCTCTGCAGTTTAAAGCATACTGAAGTGTTGCAATCCAACTAAGTTTGGGTACTTCTCTTTGGAATGGTTGTACTTTGGATACAGGTTTTTTTTGTCAAAGTTTCCATAAGCAGTATTAAAGGAGCAGTATTAAAGTCTACCGATTCACTCACTGTCCATTTTAGCTGGAGGAAATGCATGATGCTCAGAAGAACTGAGAAGAATGTAAGTTAACAATAAAAAGCATTTACACTGTATAAACGGGAAATTGGATATCATCTCAGCTTTAGTGAAAATAAGTGGCATCTAAGGTAAGTACCAGCTCAGGTAAGAATCAGTGTGGCAAACCCACAGCTTGTAAATCCTGTTTAATTCTGTCATTAATCTTTTGTAGTCCAAATATGAGACAGTTTAATAGATATCCAGAAGAAATTTCAGGCCAGACAAGTTCTTTCACTGACTTGAAACATGTACATTCTTTAAAGGGGGAAAATCATATTTATTCTGAAATTACATCTATGCTGTGGCCCTGCCTCTTTTGTGCCAAAATGGACAATGAAAGAGCATACATTTTCTGATTTTTTCAGAGTAGGAAAAGATGCATACATTAAAAAGATTAATCTCCAAGTGCTTTGATTAACTGTGATTAACGAAACAAATGTTTTGACTCTTTTTCTTTTCCTCATTTGTACATAACTGCAGTCTTTGGAAGGATTGATGTTTACTTCTGTCTTATTCTGTTATCTTCCTGCTTAATCATGCTAGCTTTTAACTTTTTTTTATTTTTGAAATGTCTTGATAGATACTGTGCATTTGCTTTGAGCCTTTAATATAGTGTTATTAAGTACTGTTCCTTCGATTCACAAACATCCCTTTCATAGTGCTTTTTAAATTGTTTTTTTTTTACAAACTTTCAGGTTTTATGTAATTGTTGAATTTGTACATCAAAATAATAGCTTTCTGGCTTTTCTTTAGCCTTGTTTAAAAAAATTCAAATGGCACAGTGAAAAGGACGGTTCCTGAGTACTAGTTCTGATACACTATAGTCACTGCTTGTGCCACTTCAATTTTGTCAATTTGTAGCAGGATCTGAGTCTTCAGGAGCAAGTTGAGTCTTTTTTTTTTTTTTTTTTTTTTTTTTTTAGGGAGGAGCCAGTCTACATGGAGGTAATCAGGATCTCTGATTATTATTGCATTTACTGAACTTGAAGTCTTAAGGACCTTCCTCAACTTGTTAAACAACTGTGTCATTCTTGTTTGGCAGTCAGTGATAGAGCTTTAACACTTATATCCTGCTTAGGCCCACAGATCTTGTTTAAGAGAGAAATAAGCGTTCTAATCCAACTAGGCTTTTTCCCCTCCCTCTTCAGACTGTTCCTCACCATTTGCTGAGTTCTTGCTAGCTTGTCTTACTCTTTTCTTGAGGATCCCAAGCTATCATGCTTTGCTTCAAAGACTGCCTCATGCAAGTTGTGTATTCTTCTGAGCCTGTTGTACATCCCTAGAGTTTGATTTAGAAAAAAAAGTTTTAAAAGTAAATATATCAAACTAGAAGCAATGGTATTCTTTAGAGATCTTTAGCTCATCTTTGAAAACAAAGTTTTAACCTGCAAGAGTCACCTAAAATTTCTCATTTAGTTATACGGACCTAATATGACTGTATCGTATTAGACTTACTCCAACCTGACTGAGGTTTTGAGAAGAGATACAGACACCAGATATATCAGAAGAGGTGTGATGTAAGACTCAAAATTTAGTCACAGAAATTATTTTCAGGGCTTATGAATACTATTGTTTTTCTATCACCATTATAAGTTACTACCTCACTGATACTTCATTGACTTTATATAAACATGAGCTGCCATCAGATGTAAAGTCAGTGAAAAAAACCATCAGACAGTAGAAAATTAATCAAAGCCATGATTTCTTTCTGAAGAACTGTTAATTTCGTATGTAGCAATGTATGATGCTAGGGGCTATTGCATAAGTCACTTATCAGCTGAAGATTTGTTTCTGAAAAAAGGCCCAGAAAAAAATAACCCTATTCTTGTCAGCAATGTACATGGATCTCAAAAGGTGTAGTACCTTCACCTAGCTTACCATGGGTCAGCTTAAAAATTACCCGACTTACCTTTTTTCCCTCATGCATGATTCTGTAATAGAGATCACATGACAGTGTAAAAGTTTCTGAATACCTAGTCACAGGATTTTTCTTCTGTGTAATTTTAGTACAGTTAGCCTAGTCCAGTTTTAATTCTGAAGCTGTTGAATTGTTACAGGCTATGACACAGTGTGAAAACTGTATATTTTAAGTACCCAAGTAATTTTGGTGCTTTTTCCATTTTAGAGCATGCATAGCAACTTCTCCCCTTAAAGTGTTTTTAGACCTGTATGCTCTAGGCTGTTGGAAGCCTAATGCAGCTGTATTTGTGCTGATAATCAGCTTGATCATAGCCTGCAGAGAACCAAGGCTTGCTTGGAAGACAGGAGTGTCACTGTCTGTGGGCTGGTTATTCTGAAGGTCTGTTCTGTTGAAAAGGGGCTGTTTTCTTTTGGGTGAAGATCAGTGAATCTTTTCAATTCTACAAGACGGACATCTTGGTAGATGCTGATCATTGTTAGAAAGGCAACATTGGACACAACAGCATTAGACAGTCTTAAACTTCAGTAACAATGTTACTTCAAGCTGTTGTTGACAGCTGCAATAATTTAACCATGGCCAGCCAGTCAGTCACCTTTTGTGTTTTTTTTTTTTTAAAAGTTGATTAATATTTACATGGTTACCTTTTATGAGTATTAGTCTTTCTCACAGTAACTCAACCAGAGAATGCACAGGTGACTTGTCCTCGGCTGAAATGTTTTCTTTTAAGCCAGTGTCTGTTAGCTCTGATAGGCTGAAGAGTTTGTCTTTTACCACTGTGCACAATCCTTCCTCATGTAGCTAAATCTTGTTTTTCTGCATAACTCATCTCTGCTGCTATCCGACTCGTCCGCGTCTCCCTTCTTTTGCTACCCTGTAGAGTTGGGTTTGGCCACAAAAGTTTTGCTTCACTTGGCAGTTCACCCACATTGGTCAGGCCAGTTCTGACTTCACGTAACGGTGTTCTTGCTGGAGCTGTATGCCTCTACGTGTGTCTAGAGTAAGTATTTGGGGATATATCTTAGATCTTTGTGCTCACTAAGATGAGTCATTCCATTTCTGTCCCTTTGAGCATACAGGAGCAATTTTACAAGGCCGTGCAAGACTGCTGCACTTAAATTTCACTTACAGGGGACGCAGTATGAAGTAGCAATACCCAGCTTGGGCAGAAGGGGTCTGCTGACCAACCTAAAGCCTTAGCTGAACAAATGAAGTGCATGGTGGTTAAAAATGTTAGATACAGTACCTGAGGAAAGGTACAAGCTGACTACAATTCAGGTGTATTCTTCAAGACGAACTAGTGGAAGTCAAACAATCATCTCATGACTGCTCTCCCCCCAAAAAATTCTCATCTGTCCTTTCATATAGCCTTCTTGTATGTAACCATAGTAATTCACCAGAATTTCAGGTTAGACTGTGGTATTGTTTTAGGGGCCTGGATTCTTTTGAGCCTATTAAAATAATAAGCCTAACTCAGTTAGGATCCATCTCCTTTTTAAGGGTATTTAGGCTTTTTACAAGAGACTCACGCAGAGATGTTACTTTTAAGTACTCATTTCCCATTGTTCTCTGGCATTTCATGAGCATAACTGTTTCACTGAGGTCAATGCTACCTTCAGTTGTCCTCTGTGGGAGGGACTTACACAAAAGGACAGGCACAACTCTGCTGTTGAGTTTCACTGTACACCTTCTCCATCTGTTCTAATCTCCCTGCTTTTGAAGCTTAATTCCTCTTTTTCTTTCACCATGTTTGCAATTATTAGAAAGGTGGAAACAAAGCAGTGAAATTCCCAGGGCAGTATTACTATTTAGCTTCCAAATTAGCATCACCTTCTCCTAAGGACATTTGCTGTTTCAAAAAGTTAACCATTTTTATCTTCTGCAGTGCAGTATCAATCTGAATACAAAACTGTGAATACAATGCATTTTAAAAGCATTCAGCTTAAATTTATGCTTCTGACACTCTGAAACAGGCCCAAAAGCCAGACTGCACTATGAAAGCGAAGGAGATGAAATTGTGCCCTAGTTCTTCCCCACTTCCACACGTTCAGTCTGAAACTACACATAAAGGGAAATTAACCAACAAATATACTGTACAGATAATTTTAATCAGTATAGCACCAAGACATAATGTGTAAAAATACATAAATAAATGAGACCAAAAAACCCAAAACTAACATAATGAACTCTCTCTCTCTCTCTTCTACAGCATGAAAGGTCCAAATTGGGGATGTCCTGAATATTGGTGGTTTTGATCTTGATGAAACTGCCTCAGATGAGAAGCAAAAATCATTCCATAATACAGCTGTTTTGGTGAAATGACTACCTCCCTCTTCTTTTGGGGAGTTATTAGTGGATTCAAAGAAGCAAGTAATTACAGCCTATGGCCCTCTCAGTCTATTATTTCGTTATCTGACGCTAATTTAAATCTTCCTGTGACAATGAAATGCCAAGTATATTTGGCTCGGCGAGCTTACCACCTTTAGTAGGTTATAGGCATACCAGATAATCAACACTGACCTGCATTAGTCTGTGTACCAAAGCTTGCACATGACTGAAGGTAGTTAGAACAATGACAAGAGATCGGTGGCGAAATTAATGTTACAAGAAACAAACTCAAAGTCAAGTAAATGGAAACTATTTGCTATCTTTAAAGCAAAAATAAAGTCTTCTAGGAAAGAAAAGGCACCATCTCCACAATGCTGGCCCTCAGCAACATGTCGCAGTGCAGCCAGTAGGGAATTGCATGGCTGTGTTTCAAAGACCTAACTAACTCACTGATTTTACTGTGCTGTTTATACCTTCATTTCTTTTCCCTTTTACAGTCAGGGGGCTGAAGTAGCCCAGCCAGTTAAAGGAAAGTGACTTTGCCTTACAAGCTAAACTTGGAGGAGTTCTGCTTACCTTTTCTCATTTCACTGATGCAATCGGGATACTTGGAAACACTGAAAACCGAAGAAAAGTGCAATGACAGTGAACAGCAATTATGATTACAGACAGCATAAAGGTAACAAGACTTTATGGCATGAGTAAAGTATGTGATTTAGTTACTTAAAAGAATCAAAGATTTTTATTGTAAATAAATCCAAGCAGAATGTAGTCAAAATGGAGACTAATTTCTATGAAAGCAAGATCATCTTAATTTTCTTGGAGAGAGAGCAAGGGGAGGAATAGAGGAGCGAGGGGGAGAAAACAGGATAGAGTTCTGAAATATCTTGGATTGCCCATATCAAAAGTAAAAAATACTAGTTAAGGAATAAGGGGAGGAAAGTGCATCATTTCACACTTTGGTCTGCCAGCCTGACAAATTCAGAATATATGCACTGAAGAAAGCTGGGAAAATGGCCCAAATGTTTTGATATATTTAACCTGCTTAAAAACATGCCATTAGACTTCATATTAATGGTATCTGTTTCTGAATATCATACACAAAATAAAATAGTAAAAAAAAATGAACAGGGAACAGCTTTCCATGGATGAGACTTCCATATTTATTATTATTCCATGTGCATAGAAAATGGCAGTGAAGTTTCTTATGAAATAGGCAGGGAATGGGAGAAGTGTAGATATACTGGACTGGACTTTGTGCTTCAAAATTACACTATTCATTTTTAAAAGTTTTTTTTTCCTTTTAAAATTTATAATTTTTTCTTGGATTTTTTTTTTGTGCATGATGTTTCAAATTCCTTTTAAAATGACACACTGCATTACAAATGGATGGCACTTTAAACCAATGTGGCATTTCCATATTTACACCAACAAAAGAAATTTACAAGACGTAATAGCATACAATCTTGACATTTAGTAATAGCAATAAAACAAGGGCATCCATTTTATTTTTTCTGTACAAACTATCAGAACAAGACTTTTATTCACATAAAAAAAATCAGCTTTAATTTGCTCTGACCTACACGCTTTCCAAATTCATTTTACTCAATTCTCAAACCTTTCATCACATCGCCCACACCCTCACCAGACTACAGGAGCTACAAGTAATTATATCTAACACCTAA
>JANZLQ010000001.1:53459253-53489057 GCA_026212715.1 Elanus axillaris | reverse complement strand
AAACAGAGCAAAAAAACATCCCTTCCAGTTTTTCTTCCTGACAATTCCTCACTCAAAAAAAAAAAAAAAAAACTTCCTTGTGCCTTCTTTTATTTCACTTTCACATTTCATAACCAAAACAACAACTGAGGCCGTTCCATTTCTTCTCAAGCAAGATGAGAAATACACTGTTGTTTCTTCTCTCTGATGCTACACCCAGGAGTCAGGTGAACCTGGGTACTGTTCTGCTCTATAAGAAGATCGTCTGGTGGAATAAAAGTCTACGTAATTTGTAGTTGATTTCAGTCCATATTGTGTTGCGTAATCTGAAGTAGCAGGAAAGTGAACTCGATCATCAAAATACGGGTCTTCATAGCTATGTGGGGACTGTAAGTATAATCTGTATGCATCATAGTTTTTCCTGTTGGTATCTTCTTGACTGTAGTACAATTGCTGATGCTGTTGACAAAATGATAGAAAAATAAGCTTTCAAAATATAATTAGCAGAGAAAATACTTGTTTCGCAAACCTACACACCTTATACAGAACCCTTCCCTAAAAAGTTATGTGCAGCTCTGCCAATGATGATAGTAACACAGGTTTCAAATCGCTACTGAATGTATCTATCTCATTTTTAAATGAACCTAAATGGAGGAAAAAACTCTAAGCCTGCCTGCATGTCTCCTGCATTCACCTGGAAGCTAGTAACTCTCCAAAAGTAGTTTTAGAGCATAAGTAGAAAGGACAGAACCTGTCCATACCTACCTACCAAAAAAAAAAAAAAGTCACATCAAGTCAGAAAAGTGATCTCAGATCCCATAAGAACATGCTAAAATATGTGACTGTAAAAAGAAAACAGAAAGCTAATAGAAGTACATAAGCAACTGTCAGTTCAAGTACACTAATGCCCAATAACAAATTAACCAATGTGTTACAGATCACACTCTATAAAAAAGCACTCTAATATTACAAAGTATACTCAAACTCAGGTTCCATTAAACACTATATGTTGAGTCTTGTTATCAGTGTCATTTCAACAAGAAATTTTGGAGTCACCTGTAGTCGTCTGTTTTGTTCTCTTGCTGGTGAGGAATAGGAACTGATGTAAATCGGTGAAGGTTTGCTGGAACCTGTGAGAAAACAGTTTACGGCATAAACTTCAGTCTTTATGCTTTCTCTGTAAGTCTGTTTGCTTCTATTCTACCTAGAAGAAACTATGTAGCACCCAAACAATTAAGTCTGCAAATTCTAGTATCTGCTAGTAACACACAGGCAAATTTTGTCCCTCACCAGTAGCTAAAGCTGCAATGAAGCAGCTTTTTTGTCTTGGTGTTTTTTGTTTTACAGACTAATAACCTTTAAAACAAGAAGTTCCTTCTCTTTAGTCACTGTCATCTCTATTGTTTAGTGACTTGTGTGAAAGAGTAAGAAGGAAAAGGGGGATCACAGAAAAGATGAAATCTTTGTATAATTTAACAATACAATAATATTGTATTATTATAATAATCAATCACACATTTAATAACAACAACAATAATAATGAAATAAACTTTCTGTTATAGGATTTTGAATAAAAATAATTGCAAACACCTCTCACCTCCCATTATATAAAGAGATCTCTTCTTCTGCTAATGTGTGCTATTTTAAAGAAAATAGCAGAGGCAGATGAAGAACCTGCTCTGTTCCACATGAAATGAATATAATGAATAAAAATGGAAAACAACATTAAGTAGTAACAAGCCTGCTAATGCAACTGTCCATATTATGATTGTATAAACTCCTCATATAAGGAATATTTACGTATTGGAGTTAAAAGTTCACCTGACTAGTATCTTACCAGTATATATGTCTTTATGTGTAATGACATCGCCTTGGTTATTATAATACTGCATAGAAGGTTGTGTCCTATCATATTCAGAGCGGGGTTCTCTAATTCCTAATAGAGCCGGTGATGAGGACGTGCTGCCAACTGATGAAAAAAGGAAGATTATTAGTATATACAACAAAAGCCTTTCCCATACCTAACCTTCTCTTTATTCTCTCCTCATCCCTTCCTTCCGCAAGGATTAACAAATGAGAGATGTGGGTAACAGACAAAACTAGTACATAGTTCTTCCTGGATGAAGAATCCCAATGACAAAAGCGAACAATAATGTACCATGAGATTATAATTTTATACTTTAATGGTGAGTCACTGACTGCTCTGTACTGCTTACAACTGTAGTAAGAGACCCATTTCAGTTTGCATATTAAATAATTTGTTTGCATTTAGAAGATGATACTCCTAATGTTTATCATTTTATGTAAGTTAGACTTAAATAGAATCTTTAAGTCCATCCCATCTCTTGGGACAGGACAGATTTACAGTCTGCCTGGCTGAAGTGATGCATGTACACACTTGTATTACATTTCTGCATGCTAATCAAAGAACAGTTACTTGGATATTTTGTGCTCCAGTTGGCTGACAACTGCTGTAAGATCGTAACAATGGGCTACTTACTTTATATTCTTACAGTGACCAGCTGAATCGCTACTGGAGTTGTAAAAAGTTTCTTCTGCTATATCTTCCCTGTTTTACAGACCACTCAGGTTTTGTTGGCTTAGAAAGGCTCCAGTAACACAGGAGAAAAATACTTAAATATTGCAGTTTTGTTTTATTATGGATAGTTTAATTATTGATACTATCCTGGCATATTCATGGCTAAACCCCCTACATTTAGGGGTGTCATTAAAATTCTGACGTGGGTCAACATAATGTGTGTGTTAGTAACTGAGTGACTGAAGAACTGTTAGGGGCCAAGTGTGACACTTCTACCACGCGTCTACTGTGCGCGCTGTGATCAGCGAGGCTGCTGCCAACAGTACCCTCTGTGGATATGTTCTTTGCGCCAAACTTCCACCTTACTAGTCTAAGGTTGTTCACGCTCTGGAACAGAAAAGCAGACGCTTCCCGTTAGGATTCTGTACTAAGCATTCTCTGAAGTACAGCAGCCTCTGAATACTGTTAGAGCTGGCCATCTTACCTCCTGCTTGTAGTTCAAAGAACTCTAAGCGCTGTGCTAAGATAAAAATTTGACAGTACGTATTGGAATATCCTTTTACTCTTTGGTAGAATCTGGTCAGTTCCTTGAGCCTAAGCTGTATTTGCTTCCTTGTCATTGCTTATTTTGAGAAGCTATTTTTGGCTCTGGCATAGCTTAAACAGTCTGTGAATTCAAGGTGGTGGTTTGATGCCAGTATGTGCAAGTTGGTAACTAGGTGCGAAAGTAAGAACTGCCTTCAGTATCACGTGGTTTCAGAGCGACAAAGATACTTGGTCAGGACATTCTTTTGGAATCCCAAAGGGCTGGGAGAAAACGGAATGTGGAAACACAGTAAGATCAGAGTAACAAAACCACCTGGAACTGGTAACTGCCATTTGCTGTTGTATGGCACTAGACAAAGGAATCAGTCCCGTATGTTGTACTGTGGTGGTTCAGAGGACCTCTGGGCATGAAAGATACGCTTTCTTTCCCTTCTCAAAGACACTACAGGTATACTTCTCCTAAGAAAATAAATCCCTGGTTGAGTGTTTTTCAAGTCAGCCATGTTATAAAGGCATGTGTGAGGGTTGTTAACTTTTACATAAGAAGAAGTAATTAAACAAGAGTTTGTAGGAACTGGTCACTTATTTTAGCAGTCATGGTAGGTAGTTATTTCTCAGTATTAACATAGACCTATTCACATAAAAATAGAAGAGTAAACTGGATAAAGTAAGATGCCAAATGAATCCTAATGTGACATTACATAACCGGGAACGAAAATAGGTTCCTTGCTATTGGTCTGTTGCTTTCTGTGCTATCAAGTACCCATGTTCCGGGAGGTTCCATCTACAAGCCAGGTCATACAGCACAGGAGGAGCGGCTGCATTGAGGGAAGTGGTAGCAAGTCCAGGTGTGTACTCTGGGGATTTTACCTGGCACCAAGTCTAACCCGGTCCCATGAATGGAATGCCCATTAGCAGTTGGAATACATCGGTGGTCTGGAAGCACACCATCTGATACAGTTTCATCCAAAAGGAATACAATTCACACGTTCTGAGAATGCAGTTTGATTTACATTAAGGAGTAAGTGGGGAGATTTGCTTCAAAGTGCTCCTTATCCAAATGAAAACGCCAACGTAGAGAGATCCACAAATGCTGTGGAATCTGAAGCCTGCCAACAGTAACAGCTAAGGTAATGTTCAGAGTACATGAAGTACTTATGTTTAAATACAGAGGAGAGACAGCATGACCTCTGTGTTTTAGATAGAATTAGTAGTAAACTGAAAGGCTATGTGAGCTTAGAAAATGGGATACCAGGTACCTCTTCAGCAAATCTCTTTACATTTCTTGACTGACCTGACTGTATGACAGGTGACATCTGTTGATTTGTTGTTGATAAAGATGGATGTGATTTGAATCTCTCTCGCTCTAGTGTTGACACTGGTGTAATAAAATGACTTTGATTCCATCCATCCTGTGGAGTGGCAAAAAGAAAAAAGTCGTCAAAATAAATCGCTTCTCAGTAAGTTAGGAGGTTTTGCAGAACTATTTTCCAGTGTAGGCTAATTTTGTAATTTACCTTTTTATAAATACTACGGAGATCTCTGTATTGCCATAAAGTATTCAGTACCTGGGCAGCTGCCTTGACAACTTTCAGTGAGGATCTAAGGAAGTAAAGAATATTATTACATTATTAGAAGGCCACTTAACTCCACTTAAAAAGAACAATGTTCCTAAGCTGCATAATAGCCTAAACCTTGGTGCTGCGAAGCAAGTCAGGTCATCTCTCCAGGTCTCAATAATGCATGCCTGCATTACCACAGCGTGAGCACAGCTCTGTCAGCAGCCTCATCAAAAGGCTGGCGCAGAACGTGAGTAAGCATGACAATCATTTCCCTCTCCAGCCTAGAAATTCTCTCTTCAGGTCACCCACGTGAGGAATGCAGATAGAAGGGTTGAAATAGCTACTGTCATTGTCTGCAAGAATTAAAAATCATGAAAAGAAACGTTCTGTTTAGTGCATTTCATAAAAACTGAGACTACATACTTTAAATCATTGTACAAAATTCCTGCTATGGAAAAAGAAGAAACAAATGAAAGAGAGCTGGTATTAAAAGCCTGCAGATAGCCTCAGAGTGAGACTTTGTTCTCAGTTCTGTGTGTTGCACTACTAATAACTTTTATTGGTTGGGAAACACTTTTCCACTCTCAAGAGCAAGGCCAGGAAAACTGCTCTAGCTCTTAATCAAAATAAAATCATCCTCTCTTTTAAAGAGAAATGGTCACAAGCTGATAGTGGTACTGAAGTACTGATTTGACACTAAATGCCGCAGGGTGACATCTCTGTTAAACGTATGCCTCTTTCTGTCACTGTGAAGATTCATCCAAACACAGTTTTTGAAAGAAAAGACTGAAGGAAATTGCAGCTGATAGCGTTAATTAATGAGTTGACACTCTTGGTATGTTCACAAGATCTTAGTGTGGCCTGTTTTCTCATAAATGTAAGTGCAGATGCAACTTTACACATTGTCTCCACAGACCAGTGAAGTCATATAAAGGATCACTGCATTCGCACCTGCAGTTGAAATGAACCTGTGTCCCCTGAACATATAAAGTATTATAAATCCTGGATACTCAAAATATAGCCCTATTCCTTTTGAGACAAAGACTTTGTTGAAAATGTGGCATGTTTAATTCACACTGACCAACTCCTGGGAGAAGAGATCCTTTTCTCCCCTTTACCATCCGACCCAACACTGGGAACAGTCCACAGGGCTGGCTATATAATCCGCTTTCTGCTATCCACAGGAAGATCTGCGATATCCTGGTTTATACAAGAGTCCTGCCAATGTGATTTGCATCAGTCGTGCTGCTAAGGAGTACAGAGCAGCGGTGCTGATCAAAGCCAGATGGGGTCCACGGGGCTGACTTACTGCTGACCCTGCACGGCTCAGGAGCCACCACACGTTCCTGTTCCTTGATGCTCAGCTGTCCGGTTCTGAAAGGTTTTGCTGCTACTAAATAAACACAGTGCGCGCGCGATCAAGCCCAGCGCGGAACTCTGCTAACAAAACCCCTACCCCAGGGGTTGCTGCAGCCATACCCGAGCAAGCCTGCAGACAGCCAGGTCTTCTCAGCCTACACTTGCTTTGCAATCCTGCTGAAGAAAACCCCACTGGCTAGGTAAGCTGCTTGGCAGGCCGAGCTCTCCTTACAACCTACCAAATGGCCACGCTAGATGTAATTGATAGCTATTGCGATACATCCTGACAAAGGCGCTAACACATGCTGACTTGGAAAAGCTCGAAATATTCTATTAATCTTGTTTAAGAGGGAACTGTGTATATATATATATTTTTTAATACCGTTTAACCTGAATAGGCCCCATTAATGCGATTACTGCACACACCTGGAAAAGTCTCCAAAAGCCTTAGGTAGAGAATACACTGCACGAGAATGGTGGGACCAGCTGCCTCTTCTTTCCCAGTGTGATTCAGACTTTTTTAGCTACTTGGATCAGGACCGCAACAGCAGATCCTTTTTTTTTTACTCAAAAAAAAACCATTTCCCACATTCTTCACCATTTTTAATGGAACAGAGAAACAGTTTAGGTATGAACTTTGTTGCCTACTTGCCTGTCACCTCTTCCTTTTGTTATGTTCACCAGCTTTTCTATTCCTCCAGTATCAGCGAGGGCTTTGGCATTTTCCATGTTTTTACTAGTGACCTCATGCAAAGCACAGCAGATTGCTGCTACAGTCTCATCAGACAGTATGTTTGGACCATTGCCTCCTGGGAGTCGATTAACCAGATCTCGCATAGCGTATTTACCTATAAAAACCCATCAACAGAACCAAGTAAAAAAAAAAACATTTTGGTACTTAAGATTTGAAATTATAGGACTCATCACAAAACTGCACCTGAAAGCAATAAAAGAAACAGAATCCAAACCATGGAAACCTTCCAAGGACTCAGATTTTACATAGAGTCAAGAGAGACTAGAGATCAATTTTTGATTTTTTTTTTCCTTTTATCTTAAAAAAGTGTGAGAAGTTGCATTTTTGCTTTAAAACAGGAACATTTGTGAACAGGAATTATTTGGAGAAAGCCGAATCATTCAAGGAAAAACGGTATGCTGTTATGATTGAAGGAGTGCTTCGTTTATGGGAGGGTTGAAGAAACCCTTGCAGTAACTTTAGATTTTTTTTCTTTCAGACATCCTGTTCACCTTATTTGTTCCGCAGAACAGATCAGATCTCAGCTCTTTCGGTCTTCAGTTACTGACTGATGCACAGGAATAATCACACTGCCGACAAAGAAAATTAACTAACACTAAGGTACTTTTTTTTTTCCACCCGCCTGTTTAGGCTGGGCTGTTAATTGAATGATTAATTGACTTTATTGAAGACACGTATTTGTACATAACAGTGAATAATGAATAAGCTTTACAGAAAACCATTAGCTATCTATTTGCATAATGTGCCTGAGGGGAAAAAAAATGGCCAAAAAGGAATTCTGCAAACAAAAGGAACCACTTTTCAAACACGCTGGAAAACCATGACCAACAATGCTGTATACAGTAGTACCCTGTCACTGCCCGTCTTTCAGCAACTCATCAACACATGTTTGCGTATACCAATTCAGATTGTTATTTGTTGGGGCCCCCAGTCTCTTACTTTCTTCAGAGTTTAGACTATGTAAACTCATTAATCCTGCCCCTACCAACAGCAGTAAAGTTGCATAAAATAGATTACTAGCGTGGGGAGACTCACTTCACGTCTCAAAATATTTTATACAAAGATTAGTTTCAGAGTCTATCTGGAAGGCCAATAATTCTTCCACAGTTAAAGCTTTGACAGGGAGAAGGAACAGGTAGAGGTGCATTCCTGAACTGAGAAGTTCTGCCAGGAAGGGAAAAAAAAAAAAAGGTCCTGAAAAGAGCGTATCGCCTGTGTATGACCTGTATATGGCTGGCTGGTGCTATAGAACAGAATTTTCTCTTTACTAATTTCTTATGTATGTAATACCTACACCGCAAGAAAACATGTTCTGAACAGCCAAGATGGAGATGCTTCAGAAATATATAGTAAAATTGTGTTCACCTGCATTTGTCTTTTTGAGAACAATGATACTCATCTGCATAAACAGTCTTTACATACTTATGCCACTGGTCTACAACACAGAAAATGCTTCTGTAACAAAAATGAAACTTTTTTAGATCGGGATGTGTTAGCAGGGTTCATTTAGGCTGCAGCAGTCTGAAGCTGAGGGTGCGGCATGTTCAACACTTGCTGTAATAGACTGAGATTCCTCATCAAGGCAGGAAGAATGTTGTTGGCATTTTTTTTAAATGCTAGATGAGAAAGGCGCAGATGAATGCTTAAAGTATTAAATATTAAAATTGACAAAAGGGAAACAGTATGTTTTTCTAGAAAGCACCCTTGCTGGTTACTTAATTCAGCAAAGACTTAATTCAGCTCTATATCTGGGTTTTCATGGAAATATTTTGCCAGGAGAGGATTTCTTCCCTCTCTTCCTGTCCAATATTATTAAATAAAGTATTTACTGATGTACTGGCAGCGTGTACTGTCCTATCCTCTTAGAATATGTAAGGGACCTTGAAACCCTCTGAGAAGGTTACCATTCAGCTCCAAGGAAGCAGAGTTGTGTTTTCCATCATGTTTTGTACTGACAGTTTCCTGTCCAGTTTAGTTTAGCCGAGGTGGCTTCCATCCTTTGTAAAGAGATCGCCATGCAAGATGGCTAAAGGCAAACTAAAACGTCAATATTGCTCTGAAAAGCTACTGCTGTCAAAAAGATTAATTTCTGTGACACAACTGACATGATACAGTAAAATCAAGTACGCTATTTCTACTGGTAGAATCTCATCCTAGTATTTTTTCAGTACAGGGTCTGACAGGTTGGTGACCCTGCTTTCTTCGGTACAGTTCTGTACTTACCAATAAGCTCCTTATTACGAACGTCTAATGCCATATTCCTTAAGGCAGTTGCCACGGATGAAACAACTCTATCATTATCCATTCTCAGCAGCTCCACAAGGATTGGTAGTCCTTTTTCTTTTCTGACAGCAGCTCGAATGTATGCTGCGAACTACAATCAAACTCCAGTTAGTCACAAATCTACGACAACACTCTGACTGAAATACTCTCTTACTAGATTGTAATTCTTAGTGTTAGGCGACGTTTTCCAAAGACAGGATGACATGTTAAATGCGTATCTTTGCTATCTTTATAAAGGGTTGGCTCTGTTGTTTTTCACTCATTCCTCTTACAAAGCGATGTTTAAGAAAAGTGGTCTAAGACAAAATATCTTAACAGATGAGAAGTTATTGAAAAGGGAACAGCTTTTTTTTGGTTTTGCCCCCCCCCCCTCCCTTTTTGTTTTCTAAGACCAATTTTATAATGGTCATAAAATGAAAGTGTCTTAGCTGGTTTTCTACAAGCAAAGGAAGCAATTAACATTTGTTTTAGTTTTAATCTATGACAAACATGTAACATGAATAAAGTGTTCTCAGGTGGTGCTTTTGTAACATATTGTGTGCAAGGGCCACAAGCAAGAAGGTATAGAAATAAGTAATACAAATAATAAAAGCAAAACCAAACAATTTACTTCGGCTGGTCTTATTTTGACAGTACCTTCCTACCAGAACTCACAGCTAGGAGCTGCCAGATTATTTTGACCTAATACGTACTGGAAGAAAGCTTCTTCTGTTCACCTAAAGTAAGTGGTACCAATTTCAAGGCCAGTTTCCATATTGCTCTTCCTGTCTACCATCTTTGTCCTTGCTTTTCGCTGTGGAAATAACATTACTGCAGCACATAGGCACTAATGATACACACTAGCGAGAAATGCTCAGATGCATACTAGAAAATGGTATGTTCCTTCCAAACACATTCCAACATCTTGTTAAAAAAAAGCAGCTAAAATACGACGATAGGAGGCAGAATAGGAATTCACATACCTTCCAGTTGCCCGCAGAAAGGTTCTGGAGAGATCCTGCAGAGCCCTCTAGAGTAGCTGGATTGGAGCTTTCTGCTAGAAGCGTTAGGTACGGCTTTACCACAGACGGGTGCCATAGCATTTCCACCCCTTTAGGAGACTTGGAAAATCCTGGTATAGGGCCAACTCCATCCCACTGAGAAATGAACACCTATTTGTAACTACATGAAACCTCTGCATCTTCATTAAACATAAGATAGTTTTTCTTCAAGCTATGTACTCCCCGCCATCATTAGCTAAACCACAGTTGATATATTTGTAATATGAGGAAAACGGCAAACCTGATCCTCCTGTGAAGTTTTTTTTTTCTTCTTCTTTTTTTTCCCCCAGCAACTTGGCTCTGAGTCTTTGCTAGGCGATTCTTTTCCTAACAAGTCATCCAATTCATTGATTCCTAGCAGACGTGCCTGAGGTACCTCCAGTTCCAAACGGTAAGAAAGGTTTCTCAAGGTACACACACAGTTTTCCACTGTCTGAAACCAAACCGGAAAGATGTCATGTAATCGGTTACTTTCTTACACAGTGATAAAGCAAACCAAACAAATCGGGTGAAGGTGTAAAGGCACATGGAGCACAAGCACCAAATTCTCATTCTGGGCCTTGGGCATTGCTTTGTCTGTTTCTCTGGGAAAACTGCAATCTCTCCCCTGATATCCTCAAATATGAAAATATTTCTAGTAGTAGAAATTACTATAGTGGCCTATTTTTTAGTATTCTGAAAATGAAAAGCACAAAGGCTTATTATTAATTTACTAAGTAATGAATACTTCAGCACTGAATGAAAAGCACAGAACAAGTTACACTGTATTATGCAACAGAATGTGATTGTACATCAGAGAACTGGGGTTGGGAGAAAAGACCAGTTGAGCTAAGCACATCACAGTGCTGAGTTACACTATACAAGACCCAAAAGATCCTATCAGACATACAGCGTAGCACTAAAAATCACACAGAGGAAACGTGCACACACCTTGCTGTCGTAATCGGATGTGTTCACACACGTGTGGATCACGTAGAGCAGCGAATCAACCAGACCTTCGCAAGACCTCATCTGCTTCCGGGCTTCCTCACCGGCAGAGCTTAGATTCCTAAGGGGTTGAAATGAAAAAGGAACAATGTATTCACAGACAGACATACGTACAATCATTTTCTTAGGTAGTTTGCAGAAGTTTTTTTACACAGCCAATTGATAATTGACTTTGAGAAGTCAAATGCAAACATATCATTTTAGGCAGCAACCGACCCCCAACTCTTATAAAAATATGATTCAAAGCTGCAATTTCAAGACAGCATTGACTCACTGACAAAAAACAGCCATAAGTAGAACTCCTTTCCCACAGACCTTTCAATTCCAAACCCTCTCTGCGGTGCAAGCTCAAATCTACGGTACAGTATGCGCTGTAGAATAGATTGCTGAGCTTGCCTGTGCTAGAAATGCCCTTTGTTGCCTCTTTTTAAAACTGGATCAATTCAGTGATCTCTTCTGTGGTGCAGCCTCATGACCATTTGTAGTAGTGCTACACAGACAGAAGTACAAATGTATAAATTAGGGTGCAGGGAAAGGAAAAGGCCGCACTGTGCTTCAGAATAAGCAGCAAAGGATGTAGACAAGTATTTGCCTTCAAGGCCGCCGTACCGCAAAACCTGAAGCTTGCACTGTGCCGGATGCACACTGAAAATGGTCCTGCTGCTAAAAAATGCCACCATGCCTGTCCTCAGAGGTGCTTGTTCTCTGGACATCATGTTTGCACCACCATGCTAGCACAACCCGATGTTCAAAAGCAGCGTAAAACTCGTCGTCTCGAAAAAACAACCCAATGAACAACAAAGTAGTTTATGAAAATATTCTGAAGTTTAGAAGGGTTACCAGCAAATACAAAGCAATTCCAGCTCTGTTTAAACACAATGGCCTTACTCTGCTGTCTAATGGAACACAATCTGAAATCTAATTTATTAAAATTATAAACAAACCTACAAATGAACAGAAATAGCTCATATACTACCCCCGGCCCTTCAATTCTCTTTCAGAGATTTTAGTTTTGCCTTTTATTACTCCAAATACATTTTTTTTCCTTCTTACTGCTGTTTGAGAAATCCACAAAGGGAATAGTCAAACACTTCTTTACTGAGATGTATTAATATACAAATGTAATTTTTTACATGTATACAACAATAAAGAATCACAAAATGCAACTTTTTTTTGCTAAATAACATTCATAAGCCCTCCACACAATACAAAAGTTGCAGTAATAGGGGCAAAGTGCAATGTTCATAATTTATAAAAAAACCAACCAAAATGTAACCACTAGCCACTATAATTAGCATCTCTTAGTGACTAGCTTTGTACTTGTCAAATTTTTAGAATATGGAAAAAAAACCAAATGCAAAAGCTGCCTAAATGATAGAACGATATGTAATTTAGAGAACGCAACAACTCTTTGGTCTTAAAAATTACAGTATCAAAAGGACCTGTTGGGTAACATGATTACTCTGTAAAACGGAGTCTTCCAGAACAGCAAATTACCTCAGGCATCCTGTAGTATTGCGCAGAACTAGGGAAGTCTGAAATTTAATTTTATGATCATCATCAAAGGAAGAACTGTTCCATCCAGAATGTGGCACTATCACAGTGTTCGTTAGTGTTGACAGAGCATCTCTAATGATTGTCATCTTTACTGCATCGCATGAAGACAAGTTCCAGAGAACCCCTTAAGAAAAGATTTCCATTGCAGTAAAGTCAGAAAAGACTTAGCAAACAAATATAAAGCAACATGAACAACTTAAAAAGACATCACTTGAAATAGGAGAAAGATAATTTACCTATGCAAAACCAAAAGAAATATAATTAATCTGCAAGGCAATATTAATTCCAACATTACTGGTCAATAAGTGGTCAGCGAAGCTGCCATTAAAAGATTTACTTTACAGGCTGAAATAAATATTTCTATACTTCAGATTAGGCTGTACTCAGCGGCTTTCTCTCTGTCTGTCCTCCTGCTGCCTAAGCTCTTGGACGGAAGAGTTGGAATGCCAGATGATAATCAGAATAACCCTTACAGACCAGCAGCTAGGTCTCCCACAATACTGAGAAGGAAAACATGCATGTCGGTGATTAAATGCTCTTCTCTTAAGGAAAAATACTCAGCAGAAACACACGCTGACTGACAGGAGACGCTCCCTTCTGTCTTCCCTGAGGTACAGCTCATTCTGCTCCCGATAGGAGAAGTCCCCACTGCACTCCAGCTGTCTAGAGGAACATTCCCTACAAGCACACAAACTCATCTCATTCGCAAAACACCTTTCCATCTTTCAGAAACCCTGTGTGCCTCGAGCGTGCTGTATCTCTCTGATGCTAATACCTCATTTAGATTTTTCTTTCCATTACAGGTAGTCAGTATGGGACTGATCTTTAGACATCTGTCTTTTTTGGTACTATGCCAGGCAACATGCCAAATCAGCGCAAGCTGCTATAGAGGTGCCATAGTAGACGCTTCTGTTCCTAAAGCAGTCACTAACGGATTTGCCAGATTAATCCAGCACAAAACTTCACATAAAACAAAAGATGAAGGTAATTTAGCCATTTACTATTAACTAGAGTTTTACTGACGTCTGTCATCTATATGGACATTTGCAGGTGTGCACGCACAGTCACTGCAGCTGGAACGGAGTGGGGTACCAGTGACGCTGCTTCCTGAGCGTGCCTGGCAGGAATGGCACCCTACACAGCTAGTGGTTTCCTCTCCCAGAGGAGAATTCCAGCGCAGAAGGAAAAGTGTGAACGTTTGCATGAACAGAAAGAATACCTCCAAAGAAAGGAGCTGCCGGTAACCTCCTTCCAGTAAGTGTTCATGTGGTCATTACAGCTATGGGCGACCGCCAGCAGTGCACTCCTGACTTACAGAGGTTATCTGGAGGAGGTCACCACTGGAACTGTCACTGCTCCGTTAAGAGGAACGCGTCGTGCATTGTGCTTCAGACAACAGTAGAGCCTGCAGTGGAAAGGCAGCTAAATCTCAAAAATAAAAATGCCCCTTACAGATGCCATGGAAACCGCATGCCCTCTGGGAGTGTGTAACCTGATCCCTAGTGGTATTTTCATTTGTTGCCTCACTAGTTCTAGCCAGTCGGCAGTCTGAGGTGAGAAGGCGTATTTATCGGACGAGATAAGGCCTTTTTCTGAACTCTTCATCCTATTCAAAACAAGCCACGAACATCTGACCTCCAAAGGGTGAGTCTTCAACAACCCTGTGAGAAAGAGGCTTGGGAGAGTGAAGAAACAGATCATTATCCTGATTTATATGAAACTTGGAGATTAAAGTTATAAACCGCTTCTTTAAAAAGGTACATGGGAAAAATGTGGCAATATTCTTAGAGACTGTTCACATTGGAATTCTCTACAACTTTGCAGGCAGAAGTTAACAGCTAAAAGAAAGGTCATAAGAATGGAAGAGCAAAAATTAAGTGAGAAGAAACCAAGTCTAGGCATGTCATAGCTGAAAGATCTTCAGTGTTCGGCAAACATGAGGTCTTGTGAAAACATTTCTGCAAAAAATGACAAAGGCGGCAGATTGGCAGATGGGTGGTGGCCACTGAAGAGTTTTCAGTAAAGGTCCCAAGTGTGTGACGTGACATGACTGTAGATCAGGCAGAACCTGGAAAGCCAGTATCCAAAAAGGAGGACTGAAAGACGAAAAATGGTGGTGGTGGTGGGGGGGGGTGTATAGTTTTGGGTTGGGCTTTTTTTTCCCCAGTGATAAATATGGGAAGAATGGCCTGCACTGATATTACTACTTTCTTGCATTGTATGCCTGGGATATTAGATACTTAAGTGCAGAGCTGAACATACAAGAGCTAATGTAAAAATCCTACAGAAGCTTTCTTCCTATAGCAAGAAGTCTACAGTATTTTACAGTCACCTATTGGCCAAATGAAACTGCTATCAATCTTTTATCCTCAGGCAGAATTCCATACTTTTCTACCCTGCAGAGTCTTCTTACATGACATTCAGATACAAAAGTATGAGATCTGACATAAATTATCAGCAGAACTGTATATGCAAGTAATATGCTAAATACGGCATTTAATCATCTTTTTCATCATGAAACACAGCTTAAAGCTCATCTGCTAAATTCTCACCAGGTACTCATCTTACTCTAAGTATTTTCCTCACATGTAGTATTTTATAATTGTAAAATAGTATACCTATGTCCACTCAGCAAAAAACCACTAAACAGCATTTCCACAATAGCCCAATAAAATTGCTACTATAAACCGTACGGTTTTCAGTTTGACTAGATCTTGAACATCTAGTTTCCTCAGAAATAAATTATGGGGGCACAAGACAGTAAATGCTACAAGAGTTAACGAAATCAGAAGTTTCTAAGACAGCAAAAGTTTTTAATACAGCCACACAAAAATAAGAAGTCCAGAGACTGCCCTGTGCTTGTCCTGTTACAGAGCTGGCTAAATAGTCTAAGACACTTGGAAATAGTCCACAGAAACAACATCTGCAGAAACAGTCATGTAAGACAGTTTTCTGAATAAGGTTAAACTACATAGGAAACATCTCCTGGCTACCTTACAGTGATCAATAGCAATAGATCCCACCTATGCTGGAGAGATCTCACAGGACCATGCGACAGGTGGACGTAAGAATTCAGCAGAACAGCAGTTTGGGGAGTCTCAGCTGATGCAGCAGAAGACAGCGTTGCAAGGACTCTTGCAATAGAGACTCCTGTCACCATCTGGAAGCGATAAACCATTGTGTTCAAGTCATCTGCTTCCCTGGGTGTTACCATATGCCAAGGCCCCCGAAGCCTGAGGTGCTTTTTTTTTTTTTTTTTAAAAAAAACAACAAGCAAACCCAAACCACAACACACTGTCTGTGGATGTCCACACAGGAAGCAAACATTGCACCGTGCCTGCGCTGCCTGCTTCTTCTTCCTCTCGGCCATCCCGTGGACACTGCATGAGCAGCAGAGCCTGCTGTGACGCTCGCTCCTTCCCCTGCCTGCTACATCTTGCCATCAACAAGCTTTTCCCACCTGATCCAGTCTTCTGAAAAAGGGCTGGATATGCAACCAAGAACAAATAAACCAAACCTACTGTCTGTCTCAGCGGAAACGTTTGAAGATTTCAGAGAATACATGCCCAGCTGCTGCCATTTCTCTTATTCTTCATGCTACCTGTTTATTATACTCATCTTGGTGTTAAGGTACCCTCTTCCCACAGTTTCTGATCCTCACCAAATGACGACAGAAATCTGACAGCCCATCTTAGGGCTGCGCTTTTCCCCTTCCCAACTCCAGGCTCTTAAATCTATTTTTTTCCAGCCTGGCACAAGATGGTAAACCTCCAACTGTTAGGTTTGTTTCTCCTGCTCTCCTCCCCTTTCTGTGCCCTCAACAGCTCATCTACAGGAGGGAGCGAGTCTTCTCCAACGCAAGCAGCACTTGCTTCTACCAGTAAGCTTACCTCCTTACAGAACTGAATGGGTTTCTGGCACCTCTGAAGGACAGACCGTTTGAACTTTCCTGTCAGTGGTCAAGAGGTAGCAGATAGGAATAGGTACGTACAGAGAGAGAGCTCTGCTACAGCAGATCACAGACCCTCTGACCACACCACTTTTATTCTGCTGGAACCCTACCTTGCCCACTCAGTGATATTTTTAGACGTCCTCTGCAACAGAACACCTACTTCATTTCTTTGCTTACAACTGTACTTGTTATTTGCACCCACTGTCTGGGTGCTTTTCAAATCACCTGCTACACGTTTCCTTCCAACAGTTTGGCATGGAACGAAACAATAAAATAATTTGTAAACAGCAAAAAGCAGACTGTCTCATTCACGGTCTGATAACCCTGAGGAGCCACAGAGGAAAAATCTACAACAATGGATACTTCACATGTTAAAGTGTTCAGAGATTCTTGATACTTTTAACACCATCACAGACCCATTTTAGAGCCACATTGAAAATATTATTTAATGTAGCTAAAGTATTTAAATTGAAAGTATTTCAATTTAAAGTATTTCTCCTGTGCAGGAAGACTTCCAGTAACAAAAGAGAATTGGTTACAAACCGGGAAAGAATAAAAATTTTTTTTTTAAAAAGTGCTCTTTAAAGTTGTTGTGTAAGGTTTTTTCATAAAAGCTTTGAGTGATTCTCAAAAATGGTTTATGGCTTCACCAAACTTTGTACTGCGTTACATTTACACACTCAAAATAAGCTGAAGTTTACTTATTCTTCAGGTTTAACAGTTTGATTACATAAACCAAGCTATTTCAAATACATAGCCAATTTCATACCATAAATCTCCTCTGACTGTATGCCTTCACTAAGGAAAAGTACTTCATGGGTAACTAACAGTGAGAGATCTAAGTGCTTCACTGGCCTAAAGCCCTAAGTTTTTGAAACCATTATTTCCTGCAATTTGTGATGGAAAACAAGAAATCAGATCTCACCTAAACCTCCTCCCTGCCCGCCAAACACTTGTTGTTAAAACAAGTTATACAAGAAAAAAGTCTATTTCGATTCTCAAGACTACTGTTAGTTACCTAACGCATACAGGAAAACAGCACGCTCGATTCTACGTGACCTAGCTTTGAAAACAGTACTGTATTCACAGAGGTAAATCTCTCAGCCTTGCCAAGTGTGACTGCCTCTAAATATTTACTGGCTAACCTATGGCTTGTGAAAAAGCTGGGGCAGCTGGGGGCCGTCTGAAATCCCAAGGCAACAGAAGATTATATACTGCATATCTGGGCATTGCAGTTAGCCACAGCAGCGCCCGCCAGACCCGTAAGGGACATGCCATACACCACCTTCCCTTGCCTTCGGAGGAACACTGTAACTCGGACGCTTGCCAAGAAACTGGGAGAGAACAGCCAGAAGCATCTTCTTGTCACACCTGGGCGCAATGGCACGGACTGAAAAGACCAGCCAGAGGACCTCCCTACACTCCAGCCCTCCAGGAAGCCTGTTAAACTTTCGCAAATATTAACTCGTCCACAAGGGTTAGTTTGCCTGGGAGAGTTCGAAGAGCAAATCACGAGTTCCACCGAGGAACTATGTCAAAACTTGCCCCGAAGCTGGACTCTCAAGAAGGTAGCTTGATTAAATGAGTAATGATTTATTACCCCCGTGTTCATTATGTGAAGGCAAAAGCCCTCACCAGGACACTCCGTTTCTTCATTTGGGAGAAGTCTTCAGCTATTTATTTGACAAAGTAGACCTGTGTATTACACAGCCCTTCAGTCTTCACGTTAAAAATGAGAATACAATCTGATTATTTGTAGAGCGCTTATTTTAAGATAATTGGGACCAAATTTAGTGCTTATTAGAAAGAAAACCGGAAGGCCAAGGCAGTTATAATTTGGGAAGTTCCCGTTCAAAGGTAAGGAACTTGGTGGTAGGAGCTGGTACAATGCTGTATGATTAAGGTTAAGGTCTACGAGACTTCTAGAATTACAGTACCATTTTGTATGTCGCTTAAATAACAGTGCCTTTTTATTCCTTATTGTGGAGGTACACTTATAACCAAGTATTTACAGAATCATCAGCCAAAGTCCAGAGAGACAGTTTGAAACCGTAGGTAGAGGGTGAATTTCCAAAAAGCTGTTTTTCAGCAACTATTTATTAGCTGCAGCTTCCTTCATTCCGTAAGACTGGTGAACATCCCGTCCACAAACCGCTGTGTAGCAACAGGAGTGCTCAGTCCGTTCGACCTTCCTAAGCAGATCTCTACTGTCCCTGCCTGGCATCCCTGGGTTTGGAAGGAGAGGAACTTCTGCTTGCTACTCATGTTACACTTCAGATTGTGTCTAAGTCAACTGATTGCTTCAGCTGGCCTCATGTTTCTTGCTTAGTCTCTGAATGTACTATAAAATACAGCAGAAAAATCAGAAACCACTATTAGTGTTTGACATTGTCTAGAGGTGAGGAAGACCTGAGAAGAGACGGCCGAAGTTCAAAAGATACCAGCATTACTAAGCATGGATAATTCTTAATGGAGGAAGTAGCAGTAACAGCACCAGGGAAGAAAAAAATAATAACCTGTAAGCTTTGCAAGAGAGTTTAAAATGCCATATGAAAAAGCTTCTGTAGTTCTAATGAAAACTGGGTCTTTTTGTTTTGGTTTTTTTTTGATCAGGGATCGCCTGCCCTATTTCTGCCTGAAATTCTGACCCTTACAGCTCTCAGAGATGACCATGTGAACATTGTTCAAAGTAATCCTACTCAGGAAATGAAAATAAGTAGTATGATAAAAGTTGAGAGCCTTATCTGTGTGAAAATTTGCAGTTGCTGTCCTTGACAAAACTGCTTCGCTATTAGCAGTGGTTGGACATTTTTGTCATAAAATTTATTTTAGACAAGACAGTGAATTTAGCCTGACGTTTGCATCTAAAGTCACAAACACAAATACCCCTCTCCAAAGTTTTAGCCAGTCATTTAAATTGATTAGATCATAAGAATAAAAATGAAAACAGCATTTAAGGAAAAAGTCTGTCTTCTCAAAAAAAAACCAATTCTACTATTACCTAGTGCAGAAAATCCCTAGATGTCTGCCTCTTGAATGCAATATTCTAGCGTAAGTATTAAAAAAATAATGAAACACATAACTGATTTAACCGTAGATAAAATGTTTTTTAACAGCTGAGACATACATACAAGATAGAATAAAATACAAGCACTCGTATCAAGCTATGTAAACTGCTGTGATGATCTGGAATATGCTTTTCTCTAAAGAGGCTGAATGGGAGAGGAAAAAAGAAGAAAAAAGTTCAAGATCTTGTGGGAAGATGAAAGCAGAATAAAAATGCTCCACAGGTTATTCAGAGGCATAATTTAAATCTAAAGATGTAGATACACATCTTCTATAAGATCGGGTCCCAACAAAGTCAATATAAAAAAATCCTAACAGCTTTATTAAAAGAATCTTGATGGGAAGCGTATAGGTTTATGCACCAGATCTTAAAATTAGCAAAATTTAGGGACTATACACTGGAGTACTGCTTTAAGTGAGCTAACAGAAGTTAGCCACTGAAGGTATTTTAGACCCCCCTCCACCTTCCTCCTATCCTGTCCAGAAACAATATTTTAGAATTGATGTAACACCACAGACCAGGGTGTTAGACAAACACTCGTCACACAGGGAGAAGACAGAAGTGGTCCTGGGCAACTGCTCTGCGTGACCCTGCTCCTGCCAGGGAGTGGGGGGACAAGATGACTCCCGCTGTCCCTTCCAACCTCACCTGCTCTGTCCCTCTACGGAAACAGAAGCCCAAAGTCCTGCCTAAAAAGGCTCTCAAAGGAGAAGCACTTAAGCCAGTCAAAAATACTGAATTATACAGCCTCCTAAAGCAGATCGGAAGGATTGTTCTTTGGCCCCATCTGTCATCTTCCTTGGCGTAACAACCCTGGCTGACGGCAGATGTAGCCATTGGTATTTACAGGGCTTAGAGTTGTTTCGGACCTCAGGTAAATAAGGAGAAGACGCAACAAGGGACAGGAACAGCTAGCAGCGAGTGACGAAAGTACGTGGAAGTAACAACCACCTTGTGATGGCCCCCCATTTATAAAACATAACCCTCCAAACACAGTACCGTGAATGACGCTGAGGACTGCGGACAGAAGGACAAGGTACTTGAGGTTTGCCTTATGGATGCAGAATGGAATTCTGTTTCAACACCATCAACTTCACAACAGATCTCATGTTTGAAGTTAACGGGTGCAGACAGGGTGAGGAAAGCCAAGGTACTCTGTTCTCTAAAAACAATGGCAACTAGAAATAGTACAGGTAGGTGTTTTGAGGATATTTTCCACATACGTTTGAGACATACATTACCACTTGCAAATGAAAAAAAAAAAAAAAAGCCTTGCCCATAAACTTCTGGTTTTCTAGTCTGAAACCCCTACTACTTAAAAAATAAAGAGAGGAGAAATCTTAAATAATTTAGATCCCATCTTTGAACCTGACAAGCTTAGGCTAAAGCCAAACGATCTTGACTATCTAACATGAACGCTAGTCCGGCAAAAAAAAAGAAAACAGGATCGTCTGGAAGACTTGTCTGAGGAATTGGCTATAGAAGTAAGTGCTTAAAAGGAGCAGAGATGAAACAAACTGAAGAAACACATACACGTAATAGTGCGGCAGAGAGAGTTTGGTTTAACAGTTTTCTCCTGAAAATTTGAAAGAATCAGCTTTTTGTTCTAAAGGCCCTGGGTCTCTGGCTCTAAGATGCTGGACAAACTGTTCCAGTACACCTTTAATACTAGAAACGGACGATGTTCCTTCCTCACATAGAAGACACTTGAAAAGCGCTTGCAATTTCTACGAACTGTAACAGAGCAGAAATAGATGGACAGATCTAACCCACTAAGTTTCAGTGATTGAGGTTTTGGGGGGTCGTTTTCTCGGGGGTTTTCCTAAGAATTCCAAAAATATTTAGAGAATAAGAGCGAAAGGGATTCCTCCCAAGAAGGAAATTACTATTAAAAGGAAAAAAGACAAGAAACTGGAGTAATAAGTTCCTCTTTTCAGTCTTCATGGTTTTCTATCACTTGGAACATATCTGGAGGTTCAAAGATCTGCGATGAGGAAGCGTCTGCCAGCTCGGTCGAGATCAAACTCTGCACGCCAGCTATGATACTCCCTGGAACACCAGTGGACACCAAACAGCTTATCTAGCTGTATACAGAGAAGACAGCTTGGGTGAACTTCTGTGAGGATGACATATGCTTGAATTAACTCACACAGCATACCAAAAAATTATGTAGAAACAAAAGACAACCTCAACACTTAGGCAGCAAGGATCAATTTTTGTCCTGGAAATGTGATCCGGACAAGGTGATATGAAGTATAATAAAAAAAAAGAATATCCAGAACTGGAACATCTAGTGAAAACAGGTAGTTTGGAATCTATAAAGACAAAACTTAATGTTATTGCATTTAACAACTGCAATTGTTTTTAATCAAATCCTACTGCATGTAGATAGGTCATAGAAATACTGGAAAATCAACTGAATTTTCGTAATTTTCCATGGGGTGCTTTCAACTGGGGAGAAATTATTGACGAAACCTGTTTTTTCAACACACTAAATAGGAACAGTCTGTTTCTGTATGCTGTTTGCTGCACCAGCTTGAAGGTCCGCTGCTAAACACGGACGACCACACGCTACCTCTGCAGGTTTCGCACTAGTGCTTTTTGAACCGTACACAGAAGAGAATCGAGGTAAATGTTAGAGTAACATGAAAGTTGTGAAAGGAAACCATGCCCATTTCACGGAGTGCTTAGTTTTCAAAGTTGCGCGGGACTTGCAGGTCTTTCTGTACCTTCTCGGAAGCTCCCTTGGGTTGTCCAGAACTGCAGAACCCTGGGTCCCCTTTCCAGAAATGCACAAGCGACGACGCACAGCGTGAACCGCTGCAAGAATGCGATCTTTCACAAAGCTGTGTACACTGTGTACAAAAAAGATCGTGCTGCTGGACAGAGAACAGCATTTCTCAACCGAACTGGCTGAGGTAGTACCGATCCGAAGAAACTATGAAGAATTGCCAGGACCATCAACAACCTCTTTCCCCTCAAGGGCAGAGCTTACCATACAGCTAAGCTAGTGATTCATTTTTGCTGGAATTTGTGCCCATCCTTCCTTCCTTCCAGCTACCAAGTTGTCCCGCTCCCCCAGGTTCACACTGTCCCTTGCTTGACCTGCACGCAGCTGGAGCAAGCTCAGAGAAGAGTTATCCTCTTCCAGTGCATTCCCAAGTCCGACTTTCAAAGACTCCTTTTTTCAAAAAAGTATTACTTCATTTTCATATAATTTATTTTCTGAATAATCTATAGCCAGTAAAAAGATGACTTGCTTCCCTCCTAAAGCATTCTTGTGGTTCTGCAGTTACGCTTTCTGTATTTTTTTTTTAATGTAACTTTCTATTCAGTTTCCACTTTATCTCTCTGCATTTCCATCTTGTCATTTCAGTTACTGTTAATGAAATACAGACCTCAGTACTCCTACTCTTTTCTAACTCCTCTAAAACATGTTTGTGCAATTAAACCCTCCTCCAGTATGGTAGCTTTTCAAACTTATCACAGCTAATCTTTAGGGCATGCTCCCAAACAAATTCTGAGGTTAAAAGATTGCTTTTGACTAAATAATTCCTCACACATTTTATATAAATGGATACATGTGAAAAATACCTATATAGATGGCAAGAAGTTTGTTATTCTAATTTCGCTTCTCTGGGATAATAAAGTTTTCATCTAACTGCACAGTAAAGTAAACTGGATGAATTTCATTTGCAATGACACCTGATATACCTGTTACCTTTCAAAGGCAATTGATACTGCTAATAATGAAAGTATAATTAATTCAGTAAGGAAGAAAGACCATCCTCGGGAAAAAGAACAGCATTGTACATCATTAAGAAATGTTACACCGGAAAATGCATTTTGTATGAAAAATTATGAATAAACTAGAGCAGTAATGAACAGTGCTAATTTTAAACTAGAAATCAGACAGACAGTGTTTCTAAGGGTGTAGACTGATAACAATTTATCTGTATTTATATTATCTTAATCTGGGAACATAGTAAACTGGGTGTGGTTTGCTAGTTCTAGTTCTGACATAGCTGGCGTGTTTTAATTATTAAATGAATAATCATTGGATCTTTTCCACTTCTTTTCTTTAAATTGCTCTTTATAGAAGGCATTTAAAAATCCCTAAGCTCTGAAAGTCTGCTGTGGATTCTTCTCAAGCACTCAGCATTAGTCTAACTGTAACAGAAGTCAACGCCGCTGACTTAACCAGAAGATAATTAGGTCAAAACTTGCCATTTTGTTGTAGTTGGTTTAAAAAACTAAAAAGTAAGAGGCACTTTTTCTGAAGGAGTCATCTTTCACTGTAATTCAAATTAAATACCATATTTATTTGAAAAATCTTTTTATTTACAAATGATGCGCTCTATCTTTTTTGAAAGAGAACATTGTAGGGTTGTGTTGTTTTTTGGTTTTTTTAAATAGTGACTAAATACCTTCTATAATGAAGAATTTGACTTCGGCTTTGTCCGTGGAAACATCCTTAACATCTTAAAAGCACAAGCAATTTAGATGCATGAAACGAGAATTTTGTAGAGTGGACAAGGCAGCTAATGTGTAATTCTACTTTTAAGTATTCCGCTTACATACCTCCTTAAGGCAAAAACTGTATCCTAGAGAGAACATGAAAGCTGCCCGTTATCTTAATGCTTGCTTATGTGGAAAAATACTTAATGAAAATAGCCTGCATATGAACCTAAACGCTTTGGATCCGTTCTGTACAGAGTCCTTCCTCTACTTCACAGCTTTTCTAAACAAGGAAATAGCTTGGGAAGACTCCCAGTATGACATCCCTGTTACTTCCAACTTGAGCACTGTTCTGCAGCTTTGCTTAGCAGGTAGGTAGTTAAGCTTCATCGCTTAACAAAATGAAACGAGGGAGCTACTGAAACTTGAAAGAGGAACTGTTTAAAGAAAGTGAAAACTCTTCTTTTTCCTACCCTTTCGTATTTTTCAGTCCCCTAAGACCTTCATAGATAAATCACTCCCATCTTAAGAAAAAGAGATAGCAAATGTATGCAGTACCCAACAAATCCACCTTGTTTCAATGGAAATGGAGTTCTCTCATGTGTTAGAACTGCAAATCATTTATTATTTCTGCACTTTCTGCCTGCACCAAGTGCCAAGTAGGTTCATGGGTTATAACCCAAACCTGCTCCCTCACACTCCAGAGATGAGGAGTGTGTACGCAGTCACTTGCCAGGACTCTACTAGCAGGTTGGGCACTGAGATGCTTCTGTAACTTGTGTACTTGCAATTCTCTGTCTGTACTTTAAAACACATTTATACAGTCTGGGTCCATCTTATGAATTCTGCAAAGTCTTATTTAAAACTGATGTCAGCAGATGATAAAAAAAAGCCTGTAATAAAATGAATGTTAGAAGTCAATAAAGAAATACCTATCCGAGACCGAGCTGTGTATTTAGGAAAATCATACCAGGGAAAATGTACTCTCGGTGGAGCTTTTGCGCAACTACCTCAAGATTCACTTCTCCCAGTGAATCTATACTTCTGTGCTAATGCTTTAAGTGTCAGTAATCAAAATAAGTCATTTTGTATTCACAAGAAATACCAACGCACAAATAAAAATGCAGTCGATATACTCAATTCCAGTCAATTACCAGTTATTCCAGTCCTGTCCACTTCAGAAAAATTACCTGTATTGTAGTTCTCTGCGTGTTTCTATTCAAAACTTACCTGTTACAAGCTCTTTTATTTCGGCATCAACAGATTTTCTCAACAACCGTAGAAGGGCAGGTATCCCACCAACATTCTTCATTGCTATTTTGTTTTCATCAGTAGACTTTCCATAAACAAGGTTTCTCAGTGCGCCGCAAGCGTTCTTCTGAACTTCCAGGACTCTGTGATCCAAGAGATCAACCAGGTGCTTGATTCCTCCTAGCCGACATACCTAGAAAAGGAACATTGGGAACATCAGCACCCACTGATTTCATCCATTTCACTCTACAGATTTAAAAGACTTTTATTTTTATAAAACCAGTACGTTCCATTCTACTTCAAGAAGAAATATTGTTGGTAAATCTTAGTAAGTTGATCGTTACGCTGTACTGAAAATTCCCGTGAACCACTCACATCCTTGTTGACAAGGCTGATGGACATGTTCAGTCATTTGCTGGGTTCAGAGAAGAATTATTACTGCTATAGTTTTGTTTCCCAGTAAGGCAGGTTTTGAAGTCATTTCCTATACCTGAGAGTATCTTTTTAGGGAATATTAGAAATAAGAAGTTGCAAAGATCTGAACGCCAACTTTTACAGTTAGCTACACACACACGCAGATCAGTTCAAATCAGTATAATATATCCAGTCTTATTGGCATATCTGAAGTTCTTTTTAAAAGGCAGATCTACTCTGCAAAAATTTCATAAAACAAAAAGAAATTTTATATTGTTTGCTTTAAACAGGTTAGTTGCATTTATTCTTTGTTATATCGTTTTAAAAAATTTTAACATGGTGTTTTGAGATCTCATTTCAAAGCAGTACTTTGTTCAAAATAAAGAAATGACAAACGATTAAAGTATTTTAGAATTCTGTGATATTTACTAAATAAAAAAATATTTTAAAGAGTTAACTAAGTAGTATTACTTACAAGATTAACATTCATTTTAAATTAAAAATCACCACCAAAAGGATACCAAAATATTTTCTGTGAACTGTTTTAAAAAAATATGAGCTATTTTACAATATAAGATTGATCTATTACAACCTGGTATTATTTTAGCACAGCACAATAACTTTTGTGCCACACTGTCCATAGAATATGCCTCAGGAAGTTGGCAAAGGATCTCTTGAAAAATCCCACACCTACAGTGGCTGAACCGCTCCTGCCCTAAGAAGGAGATCCCGTGGTGAAAAGAAGAGTCGCACCATCATTCCTGAATATTTTACTTGTACAGGATGTGGTTCTGGGCCAAAGTCAGAAGAGATGTAAAACAACAGTCCTAAGGATTCTCTAGTTCAGCATTAAAAGCCCTTTTAGAGCCCCTTTTCTATTCTAACCTGTATAATAATTAGTTTGTCGAGCCACAAGGCTATCTGAAATCCATTAATGCGTACAAAGCTTCACGGATTTTTGGCTTAAAAAGTTCTTTTACTGGCCATAAGACAAGGAGAATAAAATTATTCTCAATGAAAACATAGCTGAGATTTAGCCAAACCATTTTAAGTTGATACTCGGAAAACCAGAATCTTCCCTCTATTACATTCTTGAAAATTGCCTTGGGTACCAAAACAGTTAACATCTTTATCTACCCTTGAAACAGCCAAATTGAAGAGGCTTGGAAAAAACCAACTGAAATGCAAGGTCTATGACCAGCACTGTATGTGATTTCTACCTGTCAAATCACCTCTTAAGTAGAATAAAAAAAATAAAATGAAAGACTGGTGACTTGGAAATTTTTTAGACCTCTGTTTAAAATGTGTATTTTTCAAAAAGAAACCTGTGTTTACACACCTAGCTATAACTACCACGTAAGTTATAAATCCAGGGGATCCAAAGTTTGGCATTGATCCATTAGACAAGCCACTGCTATGCCAAAAGCCGCCAGGAATCTGTACCTAAAGGCATTCAGTGGACTTTGAGCTTAATGTTATTCACCTGTCAAGATTTCTGTGGCTCGGGGAGGAATATTACCTTACAGATTATTTATTTGATACAGATTACACTGAAAGCAAGGTGCTATAAAAAAAAGATTTTAAAAGTGGGGTTTTTTGAAGGCAAATAATTCTCATTTCTCCTACTAAATAATGAGGCAACAAATAACTATTCATACTTCTCAGTTAAATCTCCCTCTTGTATGTCAATACAGCACATAAAAACCTACACCTACACTACACATCCATAATACCAATACAAGCTATCAACAACAATAGCTTTATTGTTTTTTCAATCTGTACTCAAAATTTGATGAGATACAGTTTTTGTGTCTATAATTCAAAATAAAACTGGACTAGAAATCCATCCTTAAGACGTGTATTTTGCCAAGTCATTAACTATTTTAAAACGTAGCAGCTGTTGCTAGTTGAACAGGCATTCCAATTTCTAAACTAAAATCAGAATTCTTGTAAAATGCTAGTCATGAACTAATATATCAGTATTGTATGTATTTGCAGATAGATATTTATTACATGGAAGGGAGGTATTGTAATGAATGATTACATTCATTCATTCTGTGTAGTTTCATAGCTAAATGGCAAAGATCCTCCCCTACAATGAGCAGTGTCTTATGCTTACCTTCAGGTTTTAGCAATGCAAGCATTCAAGCTCATTTTGCTAGGCTTTTAATATCCTTAATACTCTAGCAAATGAATCTGGTCTTTACCATAGTAATAAAATCATAAATTCAAATAATGAATGAAAATGCAAAAGCAGTCCTCAAATAAGGCTTTACTGAATTTGGCACTAAAATAATTATGATCCTTTCCAATTCCAAACAGTTTCTCGTGCTGGCCTCTGCTTTGAAGGGAACGTGAATTGCAGCCTGCCTATCGCCACATATACCATCGGGTTTTCAAAATGCGCTGATCCCGACCCACCATCCCCACTGAAGGGATGGCTCTTCTTAAGATACTGAAAGCCTCGTCAGGCAACACTGACGTAAGGCTCGCTTTCCCGAAAGCACAGGAATATTCTTTTCTCCCCCGAGTCAGACAATTTCCTTCTTTCTGTCAGTATTCTGAACAGCTGATTATTCCCATTCAAAAGAAATAACTGCCAGTACCTAAACCTTCTCTGTTTAAAAAGGAGAAATTTTCTGTTCCAAAATTCCACAAACCAAGCAGAAGGCAGGCTACACTTACAGTCGTCTCTCTGACAACTGTAACTCGTCTTCTAAATCAAAAAGACAACCTTTTTCTTTGGATAAGGTTTTATGAGCTTGATTATATTGTATAATATCTCTGTAATCCTTTATACCTGAACTGATTTTAAAACATACCAAATAGTTCTAATGCTAAGTAGGGTAAACAATTAAGACACCACATCATACATCTCGTACAAGTTAGCACCACATTCAAATTCTGCTTAAATTTTGGCATATTTCTTTTAGTTTTGTGTACTTTGAAAAAACTGAAGCAGACATTTCGTAATTTCTAAACCAAGTTCCGTAATAATGAGAATGGAAACAATGAAGAAACGCAAGATCTATAAATGAACATGTGCAGAAAAAATGACATCCCAAGAATTCCAAAATAAGCTGTCATATCCCTTCTAAAACAGCAAGACTAACTTACAAATCTGTCTACATCTGATTATCACTGTGATCTTTGCCAGAACATCAGAACCACCACCATCTTTTCATCTGCCTTCCAGCAATAGTAAATTATGTTGGGCTATCTTCTTATAAAAGTTGCACCAACATTTTGTTAACATAAATAATATTTACACTGAAAATAACAGATGATAGCACACATACATGATATGAACAAAAAAGCAAGTTCCTTCAGACTAATAGTTTGTAGCTGCTCTGCAAAAAGAGCAGCTCTTCAAATGCAAACAGTTTCCAGAAATTTCAACAATAACCTGAATTTTCACTCAAGTGTATCCTTGCTCCACATCATATTGACATAAATAATATCCTCTCTATATTTCTAGGGTTGGATTTCTTTCCCTTGCTTGACAGCTCACTCCTTCCCTATGATGTCTTGAAACATCTTGATAAAAACCAGGGAAAGCCTTCCAGAATTCTTGGGTTTTTAGTCTCTAGTCATCAACAGGTTACACAAAAACAGGCTCTGGTAACATACTGTACAGTTCTGCCAGATTACATAGCTTGATGTAAAAAATTTTCATATAATTTCCACGCAGCCTCTGATGACAGGAAAAATCTCAGTGTGTGTAGTTACACACACCTAGGTGCTTCAATATTACCATACAGCTGGTACAAACAGAAACACAAAAGGGTCCAAAATACCATGTTACGATGATGTCGTGGTTTAACCCCAGCCAGCAACTAAGCACCAGGCAGCCGCTCAACTCACTGTCCCCCCACCCACTGGGATGGGGGAGAAAATCGGGAAAAGAAGTAAAACTCATGGGTTGAGATAAGAACGGTTTAATAGAGCAGAGAAGAAGAAAGTAAAAATGATAACGATAACACTAATAAAACGACACCAGTAATAATAAAAGGACTGGAATGTAGAGATGATGCCCAGTGCAACTGCTCACCACCC